>JAVGWN010002613.1:0-10962 GCA_034552555.1 Semaprochilodus insignis
ATATATATATATATATATATATATATATTCAGATCTGAAACAATCCACAAGTGTTTCTGTCCATCCTTCCACTGTGAGAAGACAACTCAATGCTATGGGTCTGAAAGGATGTGCAACTGTCAAGAAGATAAGGAAGAAGAATGTTTGTGGTAAAACAGAGCCCAGGCCTCAACTTCACCGAACGTGTTCGTAATAGACCGGTCACCAGATTTATCACCTAATGAGTATTTATGAGACGAACTGGGACAACCTGCTTCGGTAACCTACAAGTGTGCAGGATCTACAGGCCCAGCTGCAACATCTGTGGGCGAATGTGTTGCAGGATGCCATACGGAACCTGTATGCCTCCATGTCCAACCGTATCTCATCTTGTATTTAGGTTAGAGGCGGCCCAACAGGATACTAGAGCCTACTTTCAATAGTACAGTTTTCCCCAGTAAACTCCTTTCACTCTAATACTGTAATCACTTACACACATCATTACATTCACACATATACAGCTTCATTCAGTTCCAACAACTTTTTCCTTGAGTATACTTTACAAAGTGAACACTATTTTGTTGGTCCTGATATTGTACATTAGATCTTTATTTAAAATGTTCAAATTGTACAATTTGTACCAAATCACACTCATAAACATACAGATAAGTTATGAGTCCTCTGAGGGCCTGTGGGACTCAAACCTTGTTGCAGACTTTATTGGAAGCTCAGAATCTCATTTTGCCTTCCGGACCACCGAGTCAGCTATTTATCCACATACAGGCACACACACACACACACACACACACACACACCCACACCTGACCTGTACTGAGGGGTTTAACACCAACACACACTGCAATGCTGTTCAAAAGCTTCAGGATAACAGAAAGAGACAAGAGAAAAGCATTGTTTCAGCATCCAACTGATTTACAGCACCATGTGGGAACCAATCATATTCTACTGTGTCATGGCTGCAGTGGGCTCAGCAGAATCCATGTAAACACACACAAGGAGAAGCACTGATAAGGGCATTTAGATGTAGACTCTCTATCTGCAAAACAGACCCACTCTTTTCTCCACTGACTCCTCGTAATCATGCCTCTTAAGACAGATCAATACTAGTTTCTTTACTAAATGAATGCATCTCTGGGACCATATGCACTCAACCTCAAAAAGAATAGTTGCACAAGTAGTTGCACCCAGAAGGAATCAACCGACAGAAATGAAACTTGGTGGGTCATGAGACATGAGAATAATTCAAGTTTCAAGCTTGGCCACGCTTGTGACAAAAGCAAGGACGGGCCTATTCGCTGTACCTGACTGACCCAACAGTCACAATTGCAGATATTCAGCAAGCAGTGATCCCCTCCATGAGTCATCCTGTTAGTGCCAGCACCATTGGCAGACAGCTGCACGACACAGGACTACACGCACTCAGACCGTTACGACGACTGCCCTTAACACCACGTCAGCGTCGCCAAAGACTGCAATGGTGTTGTACCAGACTGCCATGGAGTGACTCAGAATGGCAGTGGGCCATCTTCAGTGACGAGTCCCAATTTTGTCTTGGTGGAGATGACCAACTAATACATGTGTGGAGGCACCATGGTCAGCATCAAGATGAACGGTTTGTTGTTGTGCGTCTCAACAATAAAAAGGCCCTCCCCTACTGCACAATCTGCAGGAACTGTGTGAGAATATTCAAGCTGCATGGGATGGATTATCACAGGACACCATTAGGAAACTGTACTCCTCTGCTGAGACGTCTGGCATGTCGCATTAGCAAACATGGTGGTGCGACGCCACTACTTCTGTATGTGTAGCTCAGTAAATATTACCCATATCAGCCTAAATGTATCATCATTTATTATTCCTGGTAAGCTTTATCTTCCTTCCCAATAACATTGCGATCCCACACTTTGTTCTGGGTGAGCTATACTTTTGACAATGAGCTTATATACACAGCCCCAAACTTAAACAGGTGGGACAGTATGGAGAATGAGAAAAAAAGTGCAGAGTTTATTACATTTACTTTGACTTTTATTTCACTGCAGACAGTTTGAACCCAAGATATTTCATGTTTTGTCTGTTCAACTTCATTTCTTTTGTTTTTATACCTCTACTCATGTATTTCATGCCTGCAACACATTCCAATAAAGCATTTACCACTTTGTAATGTTGCCATTCCTTCTCACCACACTTAAAAGATGTTTTGGAGCTGAGGATACCAAGAGATGACGAGTTTCAGGTGTTATTTTGTCCCATTCTCCCTGCAAACACGTCTTATTGTGTCCAACAGTTTGGGGTCCAGTACCTATACCCTCTTCTTCCACACTCATCCCTTTCTAAGGTGTGCAGCATACGGTTCCACATTGTCTTGTTGAAGAAAGCTGGACGGCCCTGGAAAAGACATCTTCTTCAAGGCAACATATGCTGCTGTAAGATCTCAGTGTACTTTTCTGCAGTAATGTTGCAGCACAGAAGCATAAATGACATTTGCTACGGTCACTGACACACTGGTCCCTGATCATGGTCTAGCGCAGAGGTCTTCTAACCAGTCTTCAGGCTCCCCAGACAGTCAACATTTAAGATATAACCTATAACTTGCAATGCATAAGGATGGAGCAAAAACATGGACTTTCTGGAAGGTCCTGAGGGCTGGTTGAAGACCTCTGCGTTAGACCATGCAGAGCAATAGACTTGTAGAACTATGTGCCAGGAGCTTTAGGAAATAGGCTTCCAGGGCTGAACAGTTGCACACAAGTTTGAGATCACCATAAAACCCAATGTTGGTTGGGTTGCTGGATTTTGGTGAAGGTCATGAGAATGCTGCATCCCAGGAATGTCCCACAGATTTCCACAGACACACTCCAGAATCTTGTGGAAAGCAATCCTGGACATGTGGAGGCTGTTACAGCTGCAAACAACTCCATTTTGATCCCCATGTTTTTGGAATGTGGCATCAAACACATAGGTGTCATGGTCTGGTGTCCACATACTTTTGGCCATGTAGCATAAAGAAACCCAAATTACTGGCTAAACATAGATGCGGTATTAATAAAGTATTAAACCCAAGTCTTGAATAAACAGATGAATAAACATGAGATGCAAATGAAGTTGCGAGGTGCAAATGGTTAGACAGTTTGGACGTGGAAAGCAGTTCTCCATGTCATTAGAGTAGCACTGGGGTGAGCAGTGAGAGGAGGGGAAGAGGCCATAAATCAGCTTTAGAGTGGGGATCATGGAGATGTTCTGACAGCTTTATGGCCGCCGCCAGTGCAAACACAGTGGACCGTTCCACGCCGCAGCTTCTGTGAGTCATATTTATGGGACCTGGCTAACAGTTGCTTTAGATCACACTCTCTGCATCGCATCTGCACACGTTTCTCTCGCGGTGGTAGTGGTCTTCCCCAAGGTGACAACAGTGCAATGCACAGGACTCAAGTTATCACTTTATTGAACATATTTTACACATTCTCTGAGAAACTATGGACTGAGATTACTGTTAAAAAACTGGTGCGTACTCATCCACACTCTTACAAGTCCGCTTTCATACATTCATGTATAGACTAAACACATTATATGGTAATGCTGCGTGTTTTGTGAGAATACAACTTGCAAACCTTACTAGTATAAACATTTACACATACGACCTGGATTATTACGAACACAACCTCTTAGTTATGGATCTAGGATCTAAAAGTGAGAAACGACTGTCAAAAATACATCATTGTAGTCACAGGGAAAAAGCATCGAGCAGAGGACCAATCGATTCAGCACAATGTGCATGTGTCTTCGCTGGCATCCCGTGTAGTAATGCATGACTCCGGGATTTCTGGAATCAACTCTGACTCTTGACTCCTGCAGCTGGAATCGATGGAATCCTTGACTCAGTTTCTCTCTTGTTTTACACTCGCCTCAGTTTTAATGTCCCTTTTCATCGACTACAATTAAGACACAGGGAGTCGATAGAGTCGACTCTCTGTATGTCGACTCTTACAGTCATTGGCCAAAACTTGACTCAAGGAATCGACTTTTTTTGGAATCAACTCTTCATTATTAGTACTGCTTTAGATTGTTGGCAGGCAACCAGATGGCTGCTGGAGTCAATGGCAGCTCCACTCTGGTACTGGTGATGACTTTATATAGTATGTTGTGGTCGTAATCCTTGAGGACAGGAGCGATATATAGCGTAGGCTAAATGCAGTGTAGTCGTTTAAGTTTAGTTTTCCCTAACTCAAATGTTTTAGTACTAAGGAGTTTCCAAAACCCGGAGTCGTGCTTTGCTACACGGGCTGCCAGCGAAGACGCATGCGCACTGTGCTGAATCGATTGGTCCTCTACTCGATGCATTCTGCCAATGACGTATTTTTGACCATCGTTTCTCACTTTTCAATCCATATTCATTACTAAGAGGTTGTGTTTGTAATAATTCAGGCCGTGTGCATAAATGTTTACACTTGTAAAGTTTACAAGTTGTTTTCTAACAAAACGTTACCACATAATGTGTTCATGTATGTTTCAGTCTATACATGAATGTATGAAAATAGACTTTTGTGTACAACAAATGTGCGTATGTATGAGTGTGGATGAGTACGCACACGCTGAGTGTGGATGAGTACACACACTTACTCCATAAGAAACCAGATCTCAACCCATGACAACATGCAAGACGCATAGGGGGATCTGAAACAGCCACTGACCCAGCACAGTTCAGTACTACTGCCGTACCAAAAGAGGGAAGGACTTGTGGAAAAGCAGCAGTGCCAAGAAGGGCACATCCACATGCATTTCATTTTTGGTAACAATATTTTTAGCTGACTGGTGTGTTCCAAATTGGTCTTGTTTGAGAACATTGTGCAGGTTTGCATCCAGAATGCTTTTGTGCTCCTTTGAGTTCATGATCTCATCAATGAACACAAGCTTGTCGACACCACTGTCAAGAAAAACAGCCCTACACCTTAACTGCATTTTCATTTAAGGTTGGTCGGCAATACTATCTAGAATATGTAAGACTTTATGCATGTTACACTGTAGTTATAAGCTCCCTGTATGAAAAATGAGTCCCCTCTGTGATGTTCTAGGGGTTTTTTTAGTTACATGGAAATGGGTTTTTTGTACCAATATATATTTTTATACAAATATATTATATACGTTTTTCGGTTTGTTCTTTGCTTTAGCCCTTTGGATTTGTTAGCCTGCTCTATCAGCCTTTTGTTATCGACCCTTGCCCCAACAGACTCCAGAATTGCCATTGCTAATATGGGCATGAATGCCAACTAAAGAATCACGTACAGCTTCACTGATCTATTGCCTTAAGGTCACCGAGCAAGCTGACCATTCATTCGTCTTATTTAGCTTAGCCAGAAAACACCTGAGGAATATTAGCACAAACTTCAGAGTCGGAATTATGGATTTCGTGTGGTAGACCCACTTGAATGTATTCCCAGTGCAAGAGTCAAATGAAAAAAATCAAACAGAATGATGGCTGTGAAGAATAGACGAGAGAGCAAAGAAAGGTTAGAGGAGGACATTGCACAATATATGCTATGGCAGAATATATTTAGCGTAGTGCTAATACAAAAGCTTGGCCTGAACTGTTTTCAAAGACAGTTGAAAAATGAACGCAAAAGGGAAAAAAAGACGGGTGTCAGTAGATGAAAATAGCACTATAGAAAAGGAATGAGTTAGCGAGTTAGCTTAGAATGGCATTCAATTCAGACTGCCATTAACACGATGGGTAGTCAATGCAAGTGCTTGTTTAGTCATGTCAGCTTGGTGCAATAGGAACGACACTGGAGAGAAAAAGGTTCATTTATGAACGATGGATGGAGCGTAGGATGCTCGCCAGGAAGAGCCTGATGTAAACACATGTAATAGAACACTATACATTTTGCAGATAGGCTACACGCAATAAGAGCTCTTTCACTGCAGTGTTAATCACTCTACACCTTTGGTGCAAATACTCACGTGTTGTTCAGCTAATGATGGGAACAACGCACAGATAGAAGGATGAAGGGAGGAGGGAGTGAAGAGAGACAAGGGGAATAAATCATGATAGATGTGTTCCACTTGTTTAAAGAGTCAAATAAAAAATGGAGAAAGAGTGAGAGAGAGGCGGATCACGACAGGAGCAATGGAAGGTGCCATCACCCATGGCACATCAAAACCCTGCCAAGACACGCACACCGCTGAACACACAAACATACATGTTTTTGAAGTACTACAAATGCTGAACTGCTAACGCTTCACATTCCTGCTCTACTTGAGGGTTCTACTTGAGGGTTGAATTCAAGTTTCATGCTCGGCCCACATGTGACGCACGCAGGGATGGGCCTTATTGCTGTACCTGACTGACCCAACAGCCACGGCTGCAGACATTCGGCGAGCAGTGATACCCTCCATGAGTCATCCTGTTAGTGCCAGCACCAATGGCAGACGCAAGGCTACATGCATGCAGACCGTTACGATGACTGCCCTTAACACCATGTCAACGTCCTTATCCACTTATCCTTAAAGCAGTTAGCCTTTAGCAGTAGTGATGCACAGCTCCAGGTTTCAGAGAGCTGACTCTGACTGATTTTGCCTATTTTACGAAATGTGCTTGAAACATGTCAAATTATCTGCCTGATATAGTAAGATATTTGGCTTACTAATATCACTTAAATCAAGTAAAATACAACTGGAAAAAAGCTCAATAATCTTAAAATGAGCTTACTACAATCACAAAATAAGAATTTTAAGACATGACAACTAGTTATAAGATAATTTTACTTGCCAAAGCATAATTTTTTGCAGTGTTATTTTTTCCTAGATTGAATGCAACCTATTTTCCCAGACAACAACCAGCATAGCAACAGTGTAATATCAAGTAGCTCAACAAACGATTACAACTGACTAATGTTTGCATATCTCACCTTTAGATCTCACATAATGAAAGGAGCTTGAGTATGAGCAGGTGAACGGAAGAAGGGAAACTTGGAGCGATGTACTGAGAAAATCTTAGCTGTGGTCATAATTCATTGAAAATGATGCAATCCGGAATGCAACACTGTTTAAGGTGGAAAGGTTTAGGTGCAGAGCCACTGTAGAAATGGGCATATCGAAAATGTTTTTGTGAGCAGAGTTTGTTCTTGGGTGTGGTTACTAAGCAGTGTTGGGCACATCAAAAAGGGTTAGTAATTAAACAAACTCATGCTTTTTAAACTCTACCCTGTCAAACAAATGTATATCTATGTTCCTTGAGTAGATTATGATAAAAAAAAAGAAAAGAAATAAAAATAAAAAAAACAGACGTTGACAGAATAAAAGTTTTCACTCTTAGAAATCCCCATGAGAAAAACAAGCAATGGTCAAAAACAAGAAAGGCATTCAAGGACAAAACAGCTCGGCACGCCACAGTGAAGGGTGGCAATACTTCACCAAAGCCAGTTAGGAAACAAACCTCTTATAAGCTAATATACTGGAAGTACATTAAATAACAAGAGTCTGAATACCTGTTTACCAGAAACACAAGCTGAATGCTATTCAGTAAGCGCAAGTACAAGGTCAGTGTTTCTGATAAAGTGGCCAGTCACTGGAAGTGCAACGTGGGTATTTCTAATAAAGTGGCCAGTGAGTGAAAGTACAAGGTATTTGTTTCTAATAAAGTGGCCAGTGAGTAGATATACAGGATAGGTGTTTCTAATAAAGTGGTCAGTGAGTAGATATACAGGATAGGTGTTTCTAATAAAGTGGCCAGTGAGTAGATATACAGGATAGGTGTTTCTAATAAAGTGGTCAGTGAGTGGATATACAGGTTAGGTGTTTCTAATAAAGTGGTCAGTGAGTGGATATACAGGTTAGGTGTTTCTAATAAACTTGCCTGTGAGTGGATATACAGGATAGGTGTTTCTAATAAACTGGCCAGTGAGTGGAAGCACAATGTAAGTGTTTCTAGCGAGGAGAAGTACAAGCTAAGTGTTTCTGTTATTGAATGGAGGGTGTACAGTGCGTGATATGGTGCCAACCATTTGTGGTACTGCCAGTACAAGATTTGTCCTTTGGAGTGTATCAGATTTGGATGGATAGTGCCAAGTTGGCTCAACGGCTGCCTGGAAGGGGCAGTGGGTGCTGTTGCCAGATTTTAGCTGCTGTGCCAGGGTAAGTGGTGCCAGTGGGTAATGACACCGTCCATTGACTCAAATGCACTTGAGCTTTTTGGACTACTGACCTCACATGCCATGGCTTTCATGACTCCAAAGGCCTTGGCCTCACTCTGACCCACATATTTACACTCAACCACACACACATAAACACAAACATGCAGGCTAAAATGCTAACACAGAGCTCATACGAAGTTCACATAACACGCAGACAGAATACCAAACCATGATGGTGACGCTCACAGATGCACAAACCAGCTTCTACTTCTACAAAGAGGAGGAACAGCGTTACCTTACAGAAATGTGCTGCCTCCAGCAGTTTGTTCCAACTGAGGATCCAAGGTTAGGATCCTCTGGCTTCCTGTATGCTTTGCTGGTTTGTTCTAGAAGAGGCAAGCTGATGAATATCCTGTCACACAAGACCTAATTTATATATAATGGGATAATATTTGATGTATTAATTTAGCTTTTTAGTAAATATTGGCTAGAAGGCAAATCAGGAGATCTCTAGGAAACCTGGAACCACTGACTGTTGATCAACTGGCCTTACAGCACCCCTAGTGGCTAACCAGCAAAATTTCACAATACACTCATCATCAAAAAATAGTTGAACAAATAGCTGCACCCAGAAGTAATCAACCTACAGGAATGAAACTTGGTGGGTAGGTTTGACATCATGAGACATGCAAATAATTCAAGTTTCACACTCGGCTGTGCATGTGACATAAGCAAGGACGGGCCTTATCGCTGTACCTGACTGACCCAACAGCCACAATTACGGGAATTCAGCGAGCAGTGATGCCCTCCATTAGTCATCCTATTAGTGCCAGCACCATTGGCAGATGGCTGGAGGAGACAGGACTACATGTACGCAGACCATTGCAACGACTGCCCTTAACACCACGTCAACATCACCAAAGATTGCAATGGGGTCATGGTCATCTTCAGTGACGAGTCCCGCTTTTTGGTCTTGGTGGAGGAGATCAGCAAATCCGTGTGTGGAGGCACCGTGGTCAGCGCCAAGATGAATGGTTTGTTGTCACATGTCACATGTCCAGAAGGCCGATGTTTCTGTTAACACTTGGAAATAGCATTCTAATCCCAAACAGTCTAAAATGACATGCAACTGAGCTTAACACGGATAATATGTCTAACGGAAACCTACCGAATGTAAACAAATCTCTAGGAGTGTGTTCTGGACATTTTCATTCCAGTTGTATTCGTGATTAAAATTGCTGGCTGCCGCTTGTAGAAAAGCCTTGGAAACATACGTCTGGGCCTTTTTTCCCCTCTCATAGCCTAATCTTGGAGGTAGGGAAAGATGAAAAGCTTTGGTTTGTATTCAGACAAATAGGGAGGCAGAGAGAGAGCGTGAGAGAGAGAGAGAGAGCGCAACTTCAAAACACGAAGCGAATTCATTATGACCTAGCACGATGTTAATTATGATACACGAACGCGAAAAGTCTTCTAAATACCTGGGAGAAAAGGCAGAGCAGGAGAGGGGAAAAACAGAAAGAGAAGGAGCGAGAGAGTCGAGTCGAGTACAACCTAAACGGAAGCTGCGCTAATTGAGCATTATGATAAGGTATTGTAATTAGGGAAGTGTGTTTGTAGTGTTTAACAGGTCTCAGAATTGCTTTCTAAGAGTACCTGACTGAGAACAATACCAGAAAGACTTTCTCATTCATTCATTAGCTCGACACGTGCTGGTGTGGTGTAATCAGCCAGCGTTCAAGACAAGCAAAGGGGCCGATTAGCCACGTTTTCGACTGTTTAGTGACTTTTCCACGTGTGTTTTTCCGCATTCAAATTGGGAATGCTTTATGTTGGAAACCGAGTAAGAAGAGAGGTTTAAATAGGAATTTGGAGCCAAGTTTCAGTGGATTGGTTTTGTAGTGTGTATTTATATTCTGTATTCCAATGTTTCTTTTAACACTTGGAAAAAACGTCCTAATCCCAAACAGTCTAAAATTATATGCAACTGATCTCAACACAGATAATACGTCTAATATAAACGTACTGAATGTAAACAAACCTTTAAGTGAGTACATAATAAGCCTGGAGTATTCAGGACATTTTCATTCCAAATGTATCCCTGGATATCCAAAGAAAGCCAAGACCGCTCAAGTCTGGGATTGCCAGGTGTTTCCCTGCTGACTGACACATGTTATCGGAATACTGTATATTGGAAACTGAGTGAGAAAACAGGTATAATTAGGAATTTAGAGGTAAGTTTCAGTTGGTTGTTTCTGTAGTGTGTATTCATATTCCGTATTCCGAAGTTTCTGTTAACACTTAGAAATAATGTCCTAATCCCAAACAGTCTAAAATTATATGCAACTGATCTCAACACAGATAATACGTCTAATATAAACGTACTGAATGTAAACAAACCTTTAAGTGAGTACATAATAAGCCTGGAGTATTCAGGACATTTTCATTCCAAATGTATCCCTGGATATCCAAAGAAAGCCAAGACCGCTCAAGTCTGGGATTGTCAGGTGTTTTCCTGTTGAGACATGTTAGCGGAATACTGTATTTTGGAAACTGGGTAAGAAAAGAGGTTTAATTCGGAATTTAGAGGCAAGTTTCCGTTAGTTGGTTTTATAGTATGTATTCATATTCTGTATTCCAATGTTTCTGTTAACACTGTTCTAAAATTACATGCAACTGAATGAAAACCTACTGAATATAAACAAATCACTAAGCAAGTTTATAATAAGCCTGGAGTATTCTGGACATATTTATTCCAAATGTATCCCTGGATATCCAAAGAAAGTCAAGACCATTCAGGTCTGGGATTGTCAGTCGTTTTCCCACTGACACATGTTATCGG
>JAVGWN010002614.1:0-10961 GCA_034552555.1 Semaprochilodus insignis
TATATATATATAAATCAGTTATTCATTGCATGCATGTATATATTCCAATGAACACATGCATTAAAAATCAATAATAATGATAATAAATAAATGGAGAACAAAAAGGGGGAAGGCTAAGTTAGCAGCGGCTAGCTTTTGAGCTTTCTCCACTCCGGGATAGGGAGGGTTCATCCCTTACGGAAGTCGACAGGGCTTCATTAGGAATATGATTCGAGACTAGGCTGACCCACTGTACCGTTATGCCCTCCTAATCATCAGCTCCACGTACAGCTCCATCTCCTCATCCTTCACCACCATCACTGGAATATTATATCTGAGCAGTTTTCGTTGTGTCCTTTACACTGCCTGAAAAGTTCCTGACGACTGGACCAATAGAAATGCAGCGAAGTTGCTTTGGGATAAAAATACTTTGACATTAACTTGGACATGTGTCTTTGGACAGCAAATAAATAAGCTATACCGTTACAGTATATATCCCATACATATATACACCAACCCACTCCATTAACAACAGCTGCTATTGTTTATATGCTACCAGCAACACTGTGACCGACTGTTGTTTATATACAGCCACACAGTCCCACATAGGCCCAACCAGACCGGCTATAAACAGCAGTCTTACAGAGAGAGGGCCTATAAAAAGACGAGGTGGAGAGTAACGGTGGCTAAGGGAAGTGAACGCGATGGCCCTGTTAGCCGTCCTTCACCCTGTCCACCGCCCTCCGGCGCAGCCCACCACACGTACACATGCCCCTGAGGGTGGAAAGCAGCGATAGAGCTGAGTACTCAATGTTCAGGAAACGGAACGGGGGGAAAGTGTGTCAGTGTAAAGAGGATGGGGGGATGGGGGGGCTGTGTGTACAGGCATGTTCAGAATGATGCAGGAGTCAGGAATGCGCTCTTGCACAAGCAGGAGGAGCACTGTACTCAAATGTGTGTGTGTGTGTTTAGGGTTTTCAGGATTTATACAGCCTCAGGCATGCAGAAAGCGCTCTTGGCACTTGGCTGCCACTATGTCGTCTTTTCAGGAGAAAATGTGAGTAATGCTTTGCGTAATGTCTAATACCGCGTTTTCATTAACGCTACAGTGAGGAATCTGGGTTTTTGTGCAATCTGCACCCGGCGTCTTTAAAAAGACCTCGGTAGCAATCATGCCGGTTACTAAACGTCTCAGGCACAACTTTACTCAACAGCTCTTGAACGGAAAAGAGCTACGGAGCCATAACCAAGACCTCAAACGTCCCTGTCAGCAGCACTGGGCCCATGACTGAGCCTTGAGGCACCCCAATCGTGTTTGATCAATATGCAAGAGGGAAGGTCATGTACTGTATACTGTGTGATACTGTATGATCCCAGGAACACCCACTGTAAAGTATGAAGGTGGGAGCATCATGATATGGAGCTGCTTCTATGCAAACCACACTACAGCATTATACAGCATCAAAGGAAACATGACGGGAGTGATGTATACTAGATACTCGAAGAGACTTCAGCCAACAAAGAGGACAAGATTGGGGACAATGACCCCAAACAAACAGCCAAAATCACTCAAGATTGCTTTCCGAAGAAGAAGGTGAAGGTCCTCCATGGTCTAGCCCAGACGTCCTCCAATCTGGACCTTGATTTTAATCTGCAGTCTTAGATTTTGGAAGTTCCCTGTCAGCAGAATTGGGCCCATGACTGAGCCTTGGGGAACCCCAATTGACAGGAATGATGTATCAAGAGGTATTAGTGGAGACTTGAGCCAAGAAAGTGGAGAAACGGAAGACAACGACCCCAAACAAACAGCCAAAATCACTCAAGATTACTTCCTGAAGAAGAAGGTGAAGGTCCTGCATGGTGTAGCCCAGACATCCTCAAATTGGAGCTTGAGTTTAGTCTCCACTCTTGGATTATGGAAGTTCCCTGTCAGCAGAATTGGGCCCATGACAGAGCCTTGGGGAACCCCAATCGTGTTTGATTCATATGCAAGAGGAAAGTTCATGTACTCTAAACAGGATTTTGAAAGTTCATGTACACATGCACCAGGAAAATTTGCTCCTGGGCTAGTAATGAAAAGCAAGCAGTCGCTTGAATGGGGTTTCACCAGAACAGAAGCAGCAGCAACAACATTTACACAGAGAACAATAAGGAAAGAGCAGCACTGTAATCATCTCCACACCCCGGCAAACGCTTAGAGATCTAAACTTTACACAGACGCATTTAGACACAATTAGAACTCTTTTGAAACAATGTTCCCTGGTCAGACAAAACATAAACTAGAGCTCCTAGGCAGGACCTCAGCAATACTGCATGGCCCCAAGAACACCCACTGTGAAGCATGAAGGTGGGAGCATCATCATACGTAGCTGCTTCTGTGCAAACAATACTACAGCTTTATACACCATCAAAGGAATCACGATGGGAGAGATGCCAGGAGATAACAGATCATAGAGGAGAATTCAATCACATCAGCCAAGAAAGAGGAGAAGACGGAAGACAATGACCCCAAACACACAGGCAGAAACACTCAAGATTGCTTTCTGAAGAAGAGGGTGAAGGTCCTGCATGACCTACACACAGGGCTGTCATGGGCTGGAGGTGAGGAAACCAGCCTTGTGAATGGAGGGTTGCCAGTTTAACTGCCTGAAATGACAGGAACAGGGGGGTAGGGGCCCTTGGGCAAGGCAACAACTGGTCCCAGAGCAGTGTGGATAGGGCTACCCATCGCTCTGGGCAAGTGTGCTCACTGCCCCTTAGTGTTTCACAGGGATGGGTTAAATACAGAAGACAAATTCCTCTGTGTGCAAGCACAGTTGGTAAATGGTTCTAAACTCTAAATTCTAACCCAGACATCTGGAAATCTGGACCTTGATTCCAATCTCCGGTCCTGGGTTTTGTAATGGCTGGAGGTTAGAGAACCAGCCTTGCAACTGGTTGTGTGGTTAGATTGCTTTCACGGATAGCACATGACTGAAGTAGACTTGAGCAAGGCATCTAACCCCCAACTGCTCCCGGTGTGCCATGGACAGGGCTGCCCACTGCTCCGGGCAAGTGTCCTTACCGCCCCCTTGCTTCTGTTAGGATGAAGCGTCAGTGTTCATGTTAATAGGAATCTTTTGTTGAAACACAAGCTGAGGAATCCAACGTTTAAAGTATTATGTAATAAGTTTTAGTAATAAAAAAAATGTCTATGTCGCATATACTGCCTGAATTTGGATAAGCAGTAAAGCCTTCAGTAAAACATATTCACCTCAAAGATTCCGCCCGTATAGTAACAGGGTACACACCAACAGAATACCTCTCGGCTCATAAATTTTGTTTATTAAGGATGGGCTTGTTTCTACATTTGGGGCTGCGTTTGCGGCAACTGAGAAAATGGAAGAAACAAGCAAGGGCAGAGCGGACCGAATGAATCACAAGCTTCGGCTAAACCAAGAATGGTGGTGCATGGCCAGCCCAAACAGGAGAAGTCAGCGGGAAATAAGATGTGAATGAGATTATTCCCGCATAGCTCATCATCTAAAGGAAACTCATTACATGGAAAGTTGACATCGCCCCAATCATTTCCTCATTCTCAGATTGAAATAAACAGCAGCAGCAGATCTGCCGGGATATCCCCTTTTGTTTTGTCTCTGTGTTTATAAATTGTCTTACCTAAGATACAGCAATAACACACAAGGTAAACTAGTCAGTGTGCCCGGGCCCATGGGCCCTTATGTAAGGGGAATGTGATTGGGCCCATGACTGAGCCTTGGGGAACCCCAGCTTTAAACTACAGTCATGGGCCTAGACACATTTCCCAGTCATGGACCTAGACACATTTGCACATTTGACCTTCCTCATATCAGGGAAATCTGTTTGGGCCCATGACTGAGCCTTGGGGAACTCCAGACTGAAATGCTACATAGATAGATAGATAGATAGATAGAAATATAGATATAATAGAAAGAAAAAAGGAAGGAAAAAAAGGGAAAAAACGCTAAAACATAAGCTGGGGTTCCCCAAGGCTCAGTCATGGGCCCAGACACTTATTCCTGGTATAAAGTGAAAACAGACGGCTTCCAGTCCAGGAAGTGAGGCCACATTACACTTTGACACATTTGTTTCCCGTTACTTTAGAATTTTACACCATATGTAGAAGTGCTGTACATCTAAATAGCTGTACAAATACACGTCTGTATTGTAGACTGACTGTATTAATGGTTCAGAATAAAGTAAAAAAAAAAAAAAGATTTTTTTAATTAAAAAAATGCTCCAATATTCCAGTTTTAGCTATTTTTGGCAAGTAATTAATTACTCAAAGGAACAATGGATAAGCTGACATTGTTCTGAAACCTGTATTATTCTTGAATTGAGATCCGCTGATCGTGACGACTGCTAATATAAAAATTCTCCTTAGTATATTTACCACATATGAAGTCCCAAGTTTTAGGGAAGGTCATAGTTGGGTCAAAAGGATCTAAGCCGCAAATAAACACACGATTAAAGGGGATAAATGGTGGGAAATGCGAGTCAAACGTGAAAATGAATGTGAGTCAAAGCCGGGCCGTGTTCTGTAGCTACACAAACATTTCCTCCTGGAAACCAAGGCTATCCGAAAGGCCAGGACAACAAGCCCTTCTTTCAAACTTCCATGGCATGATAAAATTCTTCCCCATTACTCTCCACCCTTCCCCGCCACCGATAGATCACATGACTGAGCGGTGTGTTTTGCTTCACTGTCCTTTTTCCAGAAAGTGAACTCCTGAGGTGAAAGTTCAGTCGGTGACTTCGCAGGAGGAAGACGGATGGCGACTACTGTGTTTTCATGCAAGCTCAGGCTATTTAAAGAGCAGGCGGAGGCCATTGTGTCGGCCTCCACCCATCAGTGTAGTTTAGGAATGACATTTGTCTATTCCTGAAGGCTTATGGGACAAGGAGGCCGTTCTTAAAATACACCACCTCGGAGCGCCTGCGAAAATGACTCGACTGGGACTGCGTTCGCAATTACGGGAGGGTAGTTAACACAGTGCTAGTGGTGGTAATGGCATGACCCACAAGCCCGATGGACAGCAACACACAAAGGCCTGCTGTTAAGGTCCATCCCGAGTGATCTCCATTCAACTGAAATGTGTTTATATAGGACTTTTTATAAACAGGCACCAGCACAAAGTGGCTTTCCAGACCTCTGGGTCCAGTCCCCAAGTGAGCGAACCAAAGGCAGCACTAGCATGGAAAAGAGCATAGAGGAAGAAGCCTTGGGAGGACCCAGGCTCAAACGGAAAGCCCATCCTCCTCTGGTTGACACTGCCTTAGTACAACAATAACACGAGAAGAGCATTAAGTATACAAAGACGTTGGACAATGAGGCAGTTAGTATTTACAACTGGGACTTCCATACCTCTTCAGTGACCACATGTGATCGGATTACATAACCGGAGCCGTGTTTGTATGCCCCACGAGTCCTTCTTTGGGTATCCGTTACAATTGTTTTGATCAGGTAGAACGCTGGTGCAACTTATAAACAAACAGGAGACGAAAAAAGATGCTACACAGCTGCTTTCGTTTCTGCCGTGAAGCCACCACAATCGATTAGACCTAGCTGGTCCTGTCTTGTGGAGTACCACAGGGCTCAGTTTTAGGGCTTTTGTTTTTCTTTTTGCGCATGCTATCTCTTGGTGATGCAGTTCATAGCTATGCCGATGATACCCAGCTATACGTTTCCATTCCTTCCGATAACCAAGACTTGGTTAACGCGCTTACCGGCCGTGTGTCAGATATTTCTTAGTGGACGTCACGAAATGTTGTTGCACTAAATCCAGAAAAGGAAGGCCGAAATGCTGATTCTCGGGAGTAAAGCTCTTTAGTCCAGTTCGGTAGTGTCGTATATCTGTAGGACAGCCTGAGCGGGATCTTAAGACTCTGAGCTCTGGTTTTATCCCCACATGTATGAGCACAGACACTAAATTAGCTTTTTATCATTTGAGAAAGTTGAAGTTCAGCCTTTTCTGTCTCAGAGCGACTTCGTGTGTTTGTTACGGCGGAGTTGATCACTGTAATCCAAACAATCCACAAACAAAGCTCATATCACTTCTGTGTTAAAAGAAAGTCGATTATTTTAAAGCTCTAAATGACCTTAAAACTCCCAAATGTCTGTCTGTTTACGATCATAGATTTGCAGACGATGACCTTCTGCAAACACCTGCCATAAACTACAGCAACCACGGACCGACTCTCTGAGCTATTCTGCTTCTAAACTGTGTGTCACGCTTCCGGGTTTCCCCGTTCCTCTCACCCCTCCGAACTCCACTTCCCAGAAGGCTACGCTCGATGACGTCACACCCACGTGCTCTCGAGCGGACGTGCCCATTCGTTCGCGGTCAGCTGTCATTACTGTTTGTATTTAAACCCCGTGTTCACACATGCTCTTTGCGAAGCTTTGCCAACTTGGTTAGCAATTCTGAGCGGTCTTTCTGGTTTATGTGTCTTTCTGGTTTTGACCCCGTTTCTGTTTACGACTTCCCCTTTTGCTGTATCCTCTAATCGTCTGGCTGTTCATCTCTGGTTTTCGATCTCTGCTCTGGCCTTTCTCTCTCCCTTTAGCCTTACCCTTCTAACTCGGTTGCCTCCGCTGACTGCCTTTTTCCGGTTCCGACCTGTACCTGTCCCTGACTACGTTTCTTGCCCAACCCCTTTGCTGATTCTGGATTGTTGTTTAATTTGTTCACCACTTTGTATAATAAACAATCTGCCTTGGCTTTTAACTCTGCAAGCGTCGACCCGGAGTCTCAATTCCAACTTTTATTAGATGTTTAAGTTGAAACTGTCTCTTGTATGTAAAGCACTTTGAGCTGTCACTGTTATGAAAAGTGCTTTATGAATAGATATTATTATGATGCTGCTTTGGACCTCTTCACACCTGTACTTGGGTCTGTCCACTTATGATCATATCCCCTTGGACGCTTATGGCGGTGGTTAAATAACCACAAGATCAAATAGATATATTTACGTTAGTGTTGCTGGACCTGGAAGACTTTCCAACTCATGACCTATATCAGGGGTCTTCAAATCTGGACCTCGAATCTGGTTTCCAGTCCTGGGCTTTGTAATCCTTGGTAGGTGTGGCACTATGTGGCCAAACACTTAACTGTCCCCGACCATCCAGCGAGAACAAGGACCAGGACTGCAAACTGCATTCAAGGTCCAGATTAGAAGACCTGGGATCTACATTCCTAACAATCCAGGCACCAAGTAGAACAAAAATGAGCTACCTAAAGAACCTTTAGGTTGTTGCCACAAAGGTCATTCCCAGAACCCCCCCGGGAACTGGGCCATGCATCATTAGGAATCTTCATTTTTAGGAGCGTCATTAACACTCAGGGGTCCAACAAGAGTAGAGTACATGGGTTGCTGTGCATGCTTGTGCATAATCCCACAAACCGAAGGTTCACTTCTTGCAGGCATGTTTGCCAGGTCATGCTGCTGACATTCATTCAAGCATTCTGTTGACAGATGGGATCCTTTGATGCTCCAACACGCCTTGCAGAGTTCCTCAAACCTCGGGCTGCCCGATCTTACTCTGATCCCATTTCTTCAATGGTACCCTGCATCCTTGCCCATTTGGGGCAGTCGTGGGCTGGAGGTTAGGGAACCAGCCTTGTGACCGGAGGGTTGCCGGTTCAATTCCCTGAACCGACAGTAACGACTGAGGTGCCCTTGAGCAAGGCACCTAACCCCCAACTACTCCCCGGGCGCCGTGGATAGGGCTGCCCACCGCTCCGGGCAAGTGTGCTCACAGCCCTCCTAGTGTGTGTATTCACTAGTGTGTGTGTATGTGGGTGTTTCACTTCACGGATGGGTTAAATGCGGAACACAAATTCCTCTGTGTGAAAATCACAAATGGGTCAAGAACTCTCTACTCAGAGAATGATTGGCCTCACCGATTTGATTTGATTTGGACTTCTTCCTGGTTGCTTCCCATCCAATCAGGACTACGACTCCTGGAGAAACATACTTTGCTCTACTTTAAGCCATCCAATCAGTTTGTGGTTGTTGCCCATCCAATCAAGATGCTTCCCAGCCTCTGCTATCTCTCAAATACATCAAGGTTTGTGCCTAAGCATAGGGGTAGAGGAGCTAGCAATGGGCCTTTTGTTCTTGCCGTGGTTCCACTCTGCGGCTGGGGGAGTGGGGGCAATGGGGGCAGGAACGCTCAGAAGGGCCCGACACATCAAAGGGCTCGGGGGTACAGGGAGAAGAAGAGAGGAGGGGGCTTGCTATTCAGAGATGATTACAGGTACCGAGTTAACTGAAGAGATAAGAACCCAAAAGGCACGAGAGGAGGCATTCATTCTTTCACAGCAGCTCTACCGCTTGTTTTGTAATTGCTAACATTGAATGCTAGCGTTAGTTTTAGCAACTTTGGGTTTGACGCTGATCGAGAGAAGTCGTGCCGTTTGTTTCACAGCGGCCGGTGAGGTCTCCCTCAGACAGACCAGTCACAGATTAGCCCTGATGTGTTCTTCAGGATGGGCACCGGGGGAGGTTAATGACTGAACAAATATGACAGAGGTATGAAGGACACCAGGAAGAAAGAGACGACAGCCTTGCCGTCTGAAAGCAGTCATTGTTAGTCTGAAACTGATGGGGGTGGAAGCGGACTTGGACCAGTGAAGAAGGGCAACGGCTGACTGAATATAAAAGACCTATCTAGAGCTGGAAGGAGGCAGGGCCGCAGTTAGCTGCCCAGCACGTCTTTCATTTCTGCCCCTTCTTCCTTCCGCTCCCTCTGTGGGCGGGTACGGACACAGCTCCACCTTTTCTCTTTCTTTTCTTCCCCGTCTCGCCATCCGAAGAGCGCACGGTGGAATTTCCTGTCCGTAACGAGCAGGACTGGCAGGAACAGGAAGCGGGGGTTGTGTCTTGTAATAGCAACGTGGCTAAATGTCAGAAACCCACCCAGAGTCGGCCTTAACCCACCCAGAACTCTGCAGTCCTTCAGCACAAATACCTAGGGGCCGGGAACGAAAACACTCGGTGCCGAACTCTCGGTGGGGAAATCCCTTCTGGGCTCCTGCGGCCAAACCAGTAGAAAATGCTCAACGGGCTGTGACCACCCTTTGCTCCCATGCTTGACCGCAGTTATGTCTTACTTTAAGATGAATCCTGCTGATTTCAAGACTTGCCACATCGCTGTTCCTTTGGGTGGGTGTAGGAAGGGCAGAATGAACTGAGAGAATGGAGCATCTGTGGTCACATGTGATCAGATGATGTTACACATTTGATGGACCTGACGCAAGTGGGGGTAATGCTCGAGTTCTCGGAAAAATGAAGTAGCTAAGGATCAACGAAAACGTGTTGAGATTTTTTTTTACAGCAATGAGTCTTGTCATTTTTGAAGGTTGAACATATTTATCTAGCACCCTAATAGTGACTTTGGACATCTTGGTCCAATTGACTACAGTACCAGTCAAAAGTTTGGACTTACACACAGAGCTGTTTTCCTTATTGATCCGACGATATCACATCCTGAAGTGTATGTGGTGCACAGTGTCTTGGAAAGACTGAATCAGCTAACTTTATATATCTTTCTATATATTATATATGGAATCATGAATAGCATTGCTTATGTGTAGCAGGCAGTGTACAGATAACCTGGTCTAGATTTAGTTTTAATGTAGGAACGTTAATCTAGATCTTAGACCCCGACCTTGAGCTCAAATTCTTTGGCCCTCAGTATCCACGATACGCAGTGCCGGTCATGTACAGAGGTCTGCACGGGACTGGTATTGGTAATCCCACACCTGCTACAATTCAACCCGCCTTCTGCAAAATCCAGCAACATGTGTCCAGCTTCCATCCCCAGTGTAGACGTTTCAGCCCGTTCCTGCCCACAGCCCTGATGGCCAGTATATTTGACACTCTGTTCCCAAATAAATGATTTTCTCCTGAAATAATCAGGACTGAAAATGGGTCCCGTAAATCCTGGGCTTTTTTTAGAGCACTTTCCACAGCTGGAGCCGACTGACCCTGTAAAGTTGCCGCCATTTCTGTAGAATACGTAATTATTTCCAGCTATTCCGAATGAGTTGATCACTTTTATGTTAATTAATTACCATTTTTACTCTTATGCTAATTATGCGTGCTAATTACTGTATATTTATTACCACTTTATATAGAGTATTTATTAATTTTTGAGATTTTTTTAAATGTCACGCCGATCACTACTACAGTGACAATGCTTTAAGCTTGGTGTCAACTAGTCGCTGGTCAGGTGGTTATTATGATGCTAACAACATGGATGCTTCAGAGAAGACAACAGGTGAAAAGCCTTCTGGGGTCCGTTTCTTTGTGAAGGCTAACAATGCAATCACTGGAAAGGACACATCATGTTCTAATGACCTGCAGGGTTCTAACATTTCTCCACCGATCTACAGAGCTTCAAAGATCAGATTCGGAATGTCTTTACCTCCAGTTTCCTGAAGGCCACAATAAAAAGTCATGTGTGGTTGGACAGGGAGCGTAACGCCCTATAATCCTGTACAGTTTTAAGCCATTAAATTCTTATTTTCACGGGGCTATGCTCTAAATTCTTCCACCACAGGTGAGCATCTTGGCAAGGCCGCCTTGGGTGCACCTAAGTGAGATACCAATTGCAAGATTCCAGGGTTTGTTTTCTGGAGTCTCGCAATGTGATCCAGTATGACAACAAGTAGCTTGCTGCAAAGGATTCCCATTCCCTGACGTCCTTTGACTGTTATCACATAACTGTCAACTCTCTCAGCTACGTGAAAGACACTCGACAATTTGATCATTTCTGACACAGGTAGGTGAAGGTAGAGTTGGGAGTCTTGCCCAAGGACCCTTATTGATCTAGTGTTGGGTACTTGCCCAGGTAGGGGGTGTAACCCCAGTCTACAGCATGGGAGGCTGAGGTGTTACCTACTTCACTATACCAACCAACAAACCAACCAACCCACCAACCAACCACACAACCAACC
>JAVGWN010002616.1:0-10955 GCA_034552555.1 Semaprochilodus insignis
CGGTTTAGCCCCACCCATGCAGCCTACAGCGGTTTAGCCCCACCCATGCAGCCTACAGCGGTTTAGCCCCACCCATTTAGCCTACAGCGGTTTAGCCCCACCCATTTAGCCTACAGCGGTTTAGCCCCACCCATTAAGCCTACAGCGGTGTAGCTCCACCCTTTCAGCCTACAGCAGTCTTATGAAGATCACATATGAAGTGTGTGTTCTGGTGATAACCGTCCTGTTGCCGTATGTGTTGCTGTCTGTCCTGCAGTGGATATTTGGGTCCGGGGGGAATCGGGGATTTTGGCCAGTATCCAAACTGCACCGGAGGAGCCGCAGGTTACATCGACCGCTGGCTGCTGGGAGAAAGTCACATTTACCAAACACCTTCATCACGGGTAAGACAGGATC
Organism: Semaprochilodus insignis; assembly: GCA_034552555.1. Taxonomy (NCBI): domain Eukaryota; kingdom Metazoa; phylum Chordata; class Actinopteri; order Characiformes; family Prochilodontidae; genus Semaprochilodus; species Semaprochilodus insignis. Next base: position 397 of record JAVGWN010002616.1, read on the forward strand.
ACGATAATGCAGTGATTTAGTGTTGAACCTCTTTCTGCAGCGCCCCCCAGTGCCCGTAGTGACTCTACCTAACAGCGTACATGTTGACTGTCTGTGTGTGAGGTAACTGTGTTCAGTCGTCTGATCTGAGAAGTGCTTGTTTGATAAGTGGAACGATAGACGAATGAAAGGCAGATAAACAACAGGACTGTTTCTCATCCCTCTCTCTCTCTCTCTCTCTCTCTCTCTCTCTCTCTCTCTGTCTCTCTCTCTCTCTGTCTCTGTCTCTCTGTCTCTCTCTCTCAGGTTGTGTATCACACCACAGTGCCCTTTGACCCTGAGGGAGTTCTGGGCAGTATTAACTCTGTACTAATGGCCTTCCTCGGCCTTCAGGTCAGACCACACTGGATCACTAATTTAACCACACCAGAATACTTGTTTAGCTAAACCATTAAATCCAGACAATCACTGGTTTAACCACACCAGTAGATCCCTAATATATCCACACTGGTAGATCTCTAATTTATAGACAGCAGTAGATCTCTAATTTATACACACCAGTAGATCCTTAATATATACACACACCATTAGATCTCTATTTTATGCACACTGGTAGATCCCTAATATATACACACCAGTAAATTTATAATTTATCCACACCAGTAGATCTCTAATATATATGCACCAGTAGATCTCTAAATTATCCACACCAGTAAATATCTAATTTGTACACACCGGTAGTTCCCTAATATATATGCACCAGTAGATCTCTAATATATCTACACCAGTAAATATCTAATTTATACACACTGGTAGTTCACTAATATATACACACCAGTAGATCTCCATTTTATACACATGGTAGATCCCTAATATATACACAGCAGTAGATCTCTATTTTATACACACACCAGTAGATCTCTATTTTGTCCATACCAGTAGATCTCTATTTTATACACACACCAGTAGATCTCTAATTTATCCATATCAGTAGATCTCTAATTTATCCATACCAGTAGATCTCTAATTTAACCATACCAGTAGATCTCTATTTTATCCATACCAGTAGATCTCTATTTTATACACACCAGTAGATCTCTATTTTATACACACCAGTAGATCTCTATTTTATCCATACCAGTAGATCTCTAATTTATACACACCAGTAGATCTCTAATTTATCCAACCAGTAGATCTCTATTTTATACACACCGGTAGTTTGAGGTTATGCTGGTTTGTCTATGGTCTGTTCTGTAGTGTTCATTCATTAGGGTTTTATACCGATACCGATTATTGACACAGATACTTATCAATACTCTTATTGATACTACTCTCCATAATTTCTCCAAAACGAAACAAAGACATTTCTTCTTTGTAAAGCTCCTTTGTGACATCTGTTGTAAAAAGCGCTATATAAATGAATGTTGACTTGACTTGACTAAATGTTGATTTACATTTAGTATTTGGCAGACACTTTTACCCAGAGTGACCTACGGTCCACTGCCCAGCCAGGGAATCCCCCTTTCCACATCGTAGAGGGCAGAGGTGTAACCCACTACACTATACCAACCGCACACAGTGACCTCAGAAGAGCCTGTGTTCAGATCCCCACAGCTGAAACACTAACGTTGATTAAGGTCATCAGAATATCCTCCCTGGAGTTTCCACACTGAACGTCCGACACGCTGGGGCTGGAGAGCACAGACTGACACTCTGCTTTAGAAATGGTTAAGGTAGTCTGAGACATGCAAACGCTTTCATCACACAGAGAGGAGCGCCCCCTGCTGGTCCAGTGTAGCACCGACCATGGCTCCGGCTATGTAGATTTAATTAATGTTACATGAATACCGATTACAGAACCACTTGCCCACGGGCTCATCCGTGTTTCAGGACTGACCGGTCAGGAACCGGTATCAGTAACCATCCCTGGGTTTGGTTTATATTGCTTTATCCGATGTCCGGTCCAGAGTGGTCAGTTTGAGTGTGTGTGTGTTTCAGGCGGGGAGGATTCTCCTGCACTACAGAGGGGAGCACAGACAGATCATCACCCGTTTCCTGCTGTGGAGCTTCCTGCTGGTACGGTTCCTCGCACTGCTCTGGATTTGGTTGATGACACTGCGGCTCGGTTCGCGTGTCCGTGTATATGTGCTGTTTACGTGTTCGTGTCTGTTCTGTAGGGGATCATCTCCGCCATCCTGACCAAATGCTCCAGAGAACACGGCTACATCCCCGTCAACAAGAACCTGTGGTAGAGTACCGTCGGAGTGATGGGTTGTACAGACCTCGCTCAGACCTCACTTACCTCTGCAGCAGCTAGTTACTCCTGCTTACGAGCAGTATATAGTACTACTACCTTTATATAGGGATATACAGAGTGTGTGTGTATGTGTGTGTATGTGTGTGTGTGTGTGTGTGTGTGTGTGTGTGTGTGTATATGTATGTATTTATAGGTGTGAGCACTGGGCTGGGGTTGCCAGGTAGTGCTCTTTTTGCTCTATCTGTGTGTACTGATCTATCTAGATATCAGCACCGGCCCCCTGTTCGGGCAGTGTCTGAGCTCAAGGTGAGTATTAGGCTCTGAACTTCCTGTACTAGCTGGAATATTATCCAACGGAACACTAAGCACGGTTGTAAGTCGCTCTGGATAAGAGCATCTGCTAAATGCCGTAAATGTAAATGTGTGTGTGTGTGTGTGTGTGTGTGTGTGTGTGTGTGTGTGTGTATAGTGTGTGTGTGTGTGTGTGTGTGTGTGTGTGTGTGTGTGTGTGTATAGTGTGTGTGTGTGTGTGTGTGTGTAGTGTGTGTCTGTGAGTGTGTATGTATAGTGTGTGTGTGTGTGTGTGTGTGTATAGTGTGTGTGTGTGTGTGTGTGTGTGTGTGTGTGTATAGTGTGTGTCTGTGAGTGTGTATGTATAGTGTGTGTGTGTGTGTGTGTGTGTGTGTGTGTGTAGTGTGTGTGTGTGTGTGTGTATAGTGTGTGTCTGTGTGAGTGTGTATAGTGTGTGTTTGTGAGTGTGTATGTATAGTGTGTGTCTGTGTGAGTGTGTATGTGTGTGTGTATGTATAGTGTGTGTGTGTATAGTGTGTGTAGTGTGTTTGTGTGTATGTATAGTGTGTTGTGTGTGTGTGCGTGTATGTATAGTGTGTGTGTGTGTGTGTGTGTGTGTGTGTGTGTAGTGTGTTTGTGTGTATGTATTGTGTGTGTGTGTGTGTGTGTGTGTGTGTGTGTGTGTGTGTGTATGTATTGTGCGTGCGTGCGTGCGTGCGTGTGTGTGTGTACATAATCTTCTTTTCTGTTGTTGTACTGAACACACGAGTGACCTCACCGTGTTTGTAACGTTTTGTGGTGGTGTTTGTGCAGGTCTCTGTCGTATGTGACCTCTCTCAGCTGCTTTGCCTTTGTGGTCCTGCTGGTGTTCTACTACACGGTGGACGTGAGGAGGTGGTGGTCCGGAGCCCCGTTCTTCTACCCAGGTGAGGGTTTCAGTAGAGCTGTGTGGCTGAAACGTTCTGCAGCCCTCTTACATCAGAGTGATACAGGTACACTAGCAGCACCACAGCAACCACCTGGAATGCCACCATCATAGCAACCTAACAACACTCCAGCATCCACCGGGGATACCATAGCAACCACCTAACAACACCCCAGCAACCACCTACAAGCACAAGAGAAACCATAGTAATTACCTAACAACACAGTTACAAACACCTGAGAGACCCTAGCAACCACCAGAGAAACAATAGCAATCACCTAGCACCATAGCAACCAACAAACACCATAGCAACCACCTGAGGAAATCATAGCAAGCACCTACCAACTGCTATGGGATACCATAGCCACAACCTAGCAACCACTAGAGGAACCATAGCAACCACCTAACAACACCCTAGCAACCACCTGGGATACCAAAGCAATCATCAGCCCCCTAACAACACCCTAGCAACCACCTAAAATACAATAGTAGCCATCTGGCAACATCTGGGGGACAGAGTCACCTGGGGAAGTGACTCTGTCTTCTTCTGGTTCTGATTGTTTCACTCGGTACTGCTCCGGTCCAGAACCCACTGAAGGACCCGCAGCTTAAAACCGCTAGGCTAGCCTGGCTAATCACTACGGCTGATGGGCATGTTTGTGGGGGAGCTGAGATCTATCAATTAACCCGTCACTTGTCTTTCAGGTATGAACTCCATCCTGGTGTACGTGGGTCACGAAGTGTTTGAGGACTACTTCCCGTTCCGCTGGAAAATGGCCAACAGCCAATCCCATGCCGAGCACCTGACCCAGAACCTGCTGGCCACGTCCATCTGGGTCCTCATCTCCTACATCCTCTACAGGAAGAAGATCTTCTGGAAGATTTAGTGACTGCTTTTACTGCTGCAGGTTTTCATCCAGCGCTCACTCTGAGATCTAAAGACGCAGGCTTCCCACAGCAGGAATCTGGGAAGAGCCAGCAGAAGGTCTGACGAACCTGACGATGGTCTCGATCGTGATTTTAGCAGCAAGGCTGAACGGAAAACACGTTTCAGAGATGTTCGCTTGGAGAGTGATGGGAAATGGATGAACATTAGCAGATTCCCAGTAGCTCGGAATGTGGGAACAACTTTGCTGTGGGAAAACGATGATCTCTTGCCAAGTGTAAGCTCCTTAACGTGGACGGTGTATCTGATATTCCTCCTGATGAGATTGTTGTGATTACAGTATTTATGTCCACCGACTTCTACTGATCGAAAATGATTTAGCAACTTCAAATGAAAAACTGATTTCCCTTGAAGCCTTACGAGTCACGTAACTCCACGGGATAAAACTACTAAATGAGTTAGGAATTCTAGGAAGCCTGAATATCCATGAAATTCCAACATATAAATGTGGGATAAATCTCATTGACGGTTTAAAGAACCTAGCAACAGCTAGAGGAACTATAGGAAATACCTAAAATACCCTAGCAACCACCTAGCAATGCCCTAGCAACCACCTAAAATACCATAGTAACCATCTGGCAACATCTCAGAAGTCACCTGGGGAAGTGCCTTCTTCTGGTTCTGATTGTTTGGATTTCACTCAGTACTGCTCTGAATAAATAAATATTCGGGGCAGTACCGAGTGAAATCCAAATCCAGTGAGAATAAATCTCATTGGCGGTTTAAAGGTAAACAATATGACCAGAAATATAAATGAAGATAAAACGTGGGACGCAACTTCTCAGCCGAATTCTTCAATTCTTTTAGCTTTTATTGTTGTTTGTTCTTGAGAAACAGGAATACTCGCTCTTCTCCGACCTCCACTGTGCGTATCTTCTGCACCTGTAACATCCAGCCGATTAACACGGACTCTCATTTTGATCCATTCCGTAATCGTTCAGACATTCTTCAGGTGAAGGTGTCGAAGAGACCAAACCGGTTTTCCAAAGGGAAGAATTTCCGGGAATTAATCCACCTGTGTGCTGCGGAGCAGGGATATCAGGGAAAACCTAAGACCTTAGGGAAAACAACCGTATCCGGACCTACTTGTGTTTCTTCATTGCTGTAATGGACGATTCCTCTGTCCGCCTCATCCCGACTCCCATACTGTTAGAGTGGAGCGGTGGGAGCGTTACACGGATTATAGTCACGTATTTCAAACATTCATTCAGGAAATTCTGCGGCTGCCCAATTAAGTCCGATTTTCCAGAACCAGAACTACATATTAGCATTGCTAAACACAGTATTCCTACGGTAGAGCCGCTAAAGAGGGAATCCCAAAGCTAGTGCTAATAACACGGTGTCCTAATGGCAGCACAGTTCTGAATTCCTCATTAGGAAGTAACGCAGTTCCCATATTTCACTTGTGTATCCAGGCTAGCACAGCTAAACCCAATTTGCCGGGATTATTAATATTAATGTTAGCACTGCTAAACACGGAATCTCAATGCTAGCACCGTTAAACGTTAATGACAAGTCATCGTTACAGACAAATTCCTGTTATGGTAAGGTTATAGTCACTGTTTTGACTTATGTGTTCCCAGAATTCCGTATCCGCCTATTGACTCTAGCTCTTAGGAGTTCTGTTCTCTTGGAAGTCCAGGGAAATGTGTTGAGCTTATTGTCCGTGTGGTAAGTGAACGTACGCTACAGATCAGGTGGAAAACGGTGTAGCATTCCTGCAGCTGTTCTCAGAGGAATACAACATTTGTGGGAATTTTTTTGACTCTTGTTGAATAGTAAACTCTGGGAATGTCGTTTACACTTCGGACACTATGAACAGCGACAACAGGAAGCAGCGACGCTGCGCTACTTCACATCATCTCTAACCAAATATGAGATTTGTTCCGTAAAGGGGAAACCGTCTTGCCAAATAAATCCCAAGTCAGGTACTCGTCCTGTATACACTACTCGTCTGTCGTACTTTATATATGTGGGTTTTTATTCTTCACAATTCCGAACGTGTAGTGCATGTATTAATCACTGTACAGTTTTAAAGCTTTATACTTTTGGAAATTGGTAAACGTTACGGAATGCTTGGCTCATGAAATAAACTGTGTAACCTTCTTGTATATTATTCCTGCAGGTTGTCTTCCTGTTTCTGTGAGTGAGTGAGTGAAAGTAACAGCTGCACCCAGAAGGAGGTGTGGGATTGCGGTGCTGTTGGGAAGGAAGATAAAGGTTCCCAGGATCAATAACTGATGATAAGTTTAGACTGATATGATCAATATTTATTGAGCTACACATACAGAAGTCTGTCTCTCAGTATGGTGTCGGGCCGCCGTGTTTGCTAACCCAACACGCCAGACGTCTCGGCATGGAGCTGTAGAGGTTCCTAATGGTGTCCTGTGATAATCCATCCCATGCAGCTTGAATATCCTCACACAGTTCCTGCAGATGGTGCGGTAGGGGTGGAGGTGGAGTGACACCAGGCCTTCTGGACGTGTGACGCGTGACCGCTCACCTTTGATCTGACCACGGTGCCTCCACACACGGATTTGTTGGTCGTCTCCACCAAGACAAAAGCGGGACTCGTCACTGAAGATGACCCGCTGCCGTTCTGAGTCACTCCATGACAGTCTGGTACGACACCATTGCAGTCTTTGGTGACGGTGACGTGGTGTTAAGGACAGTCGTGGTAACGGTCTGCGTGCATGTAGTCCTGCGTGGTGCAGCCGTCTGCCAATGGTGCTGCACTAACAGGATGACTCATGGAGGACACCACTGCTCGCTGGATGTCTGTAATCGTGGCTGTTGGGTCAGTCAGGTACAGAGATAAGACCCGTCCTTGCTTGCGTCACATGTGCGGCTGAGCATGTAAGTTAAATGTCAAACCTACCCACCAAGTTTCACTCCTGTCTGCTGATTCCTTCTGGGTGCAGCTGTTTGTGCAGCTGTTGTTGATGATGAGTCTGAGTATGTAAAGATGTACAGATTGTGGTCCACAGAGAAATACCTTAAAACTTTAATTTTCTAAGTGCTGTAGATTTTATTTGTCTTGGAGCACTGTGACAAGAAGTATAATCATTAATCATTTTATTTTTGCATTAAATGGCCCTTTTTGTCTGATTCAAATATTATAGATATTATAGATCATGATTATTTTTTTACTGGAACTATTGGTCATTAAAAACACTAGGGATACATCAATACTGATACTACTGATAGTAATTTTACACACTCATCAGATTTTAGGCATATTATGCTGCCAAATAAATTTAAATAATGTAAATGTAAGTAAAACAAAGTAGTTTATAAGTACGTCATCTGGCTTATCTATGCAATTTTTTTTTGTTTTATTTTTTTTTTATGTAAATTCTATAACTTTTAATTTGTACATGCTTTACAGATATTAAAATTCTAGATTTTTAAAAAGCATTATATATTTAGTTTTATTAGGTTTTACAAATTAATTAAAACAAATGATTATTAATATAGTAATGTAACACTTAGTGCAATTACAGTAATACTACTAATAAAAATAGTAAAATAAATTTAGTAAAGGTCTAAAATAATTCAGAACTGATGTTGTTTTTGTAAAAAAAGTAATTATTTTATTTTTAAATTTTTGAGACAGTTTTTGTAATAAGATTCATATTCATTTAAAACAGTGTTCAGAGTGAATGCAGTTCATTTTGTCAAAAGGTTTTTTACATTATTCTTTGTAAAAATAATTTTTAAAAAATCGTTTCTATTTTAATTTACAATTTTTTAAAGGTTTTTGTGATTATAAATTTCTGTCTTAAAAACAAAGTTCAGAGTTAATGCAAATTATTTTTGTCAAATTTTTAAAAATATATTTTTGTAAAATATTTTATTTTTATTTTATTTTTAAGTGTTTGTAGTAATATTAAAAAAAAACACGACGGCCCCTTTAAACAGCGTGACGTCAGGGACTCGAGCTGCGCTGCGCCTGCGCATAAAGACCGGAAGCAGCTCGTGAAAGATGATGTGTCCGGTTAGAGCGACGGAACCGCGCGGTTAAAGAGACTCGAGCAGATAAACAAACAAACAAGCCGGTAAATAAGGCCGACGGACGGACAGGGGCGCGCGGGCTGTGAGCTCACAGCGAAGATGAGGCGGTGAGCGAAGCGCGTGCTGGATCAGGAACCGTCCGCGTGAGTGTGAGCGGAGAGAGAGCGCGAGGGATGGCCGAGGCAGCGGTGGCGACGACGGCGGTGGCGGGTGGTCTGGCGCTCAGGCCGGGCGGAGCCAAAAAAAAAAAAAAAGCAGAGGAGTGCGACGCCGCGCTGCTGGAGCCGGAGTTCTGCGGGGAGGAAGCCCTGCTGCTACTGCCCGAACAGGACGCGCCCTCGCCGCGGAGAGACAGGAGGGCCAGGCGGGGCGCCCGGAGCTCATCATCCGACAGAGAGACGCTGGCTTCCCCTGGTGAGGAGGACCGAACAGGCCTATCGATTGATCATGTAGCTGGGTGCTCGCTGTGGCTCCACCTTAAATGGCCTCAGGCGCCAGAATGTAACTGCCGCACCGTTTAAGGTGGAACGGGCAAATTCGAATAGGGATCCACCTTTTATTTCATCCTGTGTTTATTTATTATGTAGGCATTATTAAGGAAGAAGGAAGGAAAGCTGATTGGAAGAGGCAGAAGGAAAATTACACCACTTTTCCAAAATTCCGCATGGAAATTTCGAGCAGTTGGTGGAGTTTCCCTGCTGCCTTACTGAAACCAAGTAGTCCCAGGACTGTAGCATATCTGATTATTCAGGGGGGTGTGTGGAGAAGGCATACCCACATTCCTTATATCAGATTTAGGCCCAGAATTCCGATTATGGAATCTGGTAAAGGGAGCTGGAGCCGTATTACTGATGCTTCCTATGTTGCAGACAGTTTAGATGCATCGGAAATACATATCGCAGAAGCAAGGAATTTTTTAGGAATTTTGTCTCATTCTACAGCAGCTTATCTCCAGTTCGGAGGATACTTAATCCCAGTCAACGGAACATCCGACCATACAGCCACAGTAATAACATTTAACGCGTGTGTTAGTTTTCCAGACTCCCGTTTTCCGGACTCCTGTTACTGATGTAGAACGGCTCTAAACTGAACTAAAGTCTGTTATACTGGAGGTTCTGAACACTGTGACAGCATCCCCTGCTGTTTATCAGAGCCTCACCGCTCCTCAGTTTCAGTTTCCATTGCCCAAACGCTTTAGCCGAGCGCGCTAACGTTATTCCTCCTAATAAACAGAACGTTAGAACCAGACACTTCAGCAGAACGTGGGACACTCCTGGGGTTTATCCTAAAGTTAGGGCTGGATTAGGAAGTTTAGTTAGGACGTTGGTGTAATACTGGGTCCTTGTCTGGAGTTGATGGAGCAGATTGTGGACCTGCTGCTGGTCTCTAGCTCAGTAATGGGGTCTCTCAGTGCACGTCACCCCCTTACTCTGATGTCTTTCAGTCTGCACGCGTGTGTGAGAACAGAACCTGGAAGCAGCGAGCAGCGTTACATACGGTGCCCGCAAAACGGATGGGGCAGCCGGGGGTTAGCGGATGGCCTAGTTTAGACAACCAGCCTTGTGACCAGAAGGTCACCGGGTCGATTCCCTGAACCAACAGAACACAGGTGGGCGGAGCGGGGTGGGTGGAGTCCAATTTCTATTTATACATGGAGTGAAATGTTGCGTCATAGTCACTCGTCATGCATGTGCTTAAGGGGGCACGTCGCTGCCGAGCAGAATGAAGAAGTGCACCCTTCGGTATTCCGTAATTCCGAGAACATGTAAAAATGTTATGAGGAATTCTAAGGGTCGAGATTGACTTCCTGTTTGGTTATGTGTCCACGTAGACAACTGGCAGAATCATGAACGGAACTGTTCGCCTACATGCCTGTCTCACCCGATATCGAAGTGGTACTGATCTTCAACTGGCTGTTCTTTACATAAGTAAATATGTAAACATTAAATAATAATAAATGATTTAAAACATTTATTAAATTTAAATGAAGAAATATTTGAATATATTAAATATAATTAATTAATTTATTTCTAACTGACGAGGAAGTAAATTTTCATTACTTTGTAATATTATTGGCATCATTACAGCGCACACTACAGATACATAAAATAAATAAATAAAAATAAATAAATAAATAAAATGAGTTA
>JAVGWN010002617.1:0-10954 GCA_034552555.1 Semaprochilodus insignis
ATAACCTTTGAACTGTAAATATTACTATTTGTTTTTCAGGTTTGTGAAGTCATGTCTTTTGCCACTGGGTGTCCTGGTGGTAGCCGTATGACTGACACGTATGCGAAATACTGCCATTTAAACATGTATAAAACCATACACCAGTACGCAAAGTGTGCGTTTTTTGAAGAGGTCGCTCGCTTGTGTGGAAATCAGTCTAGGCTGTGGCCAGAGTGGAGAAAAAGAACCTCATGTGGTGAGTTCAGTTATTTAACCCGTAGCATTTTGAGTCTCATGGATTTTCAAAGTATACAAGCAATACTGAAAATGCTACCTTATCCACAGGGCAGCCTACCTGTCCTGGAGATCTGACATATCAGGAACTTGGTCCTCCCTTCCCCCCAACCTGCACCAACCCCCAGCCACCTTCAGACACCTTAACCAGCACATGTTTGCCCCCACCAGGTGGGTTAAATTTAAATATAGTTCTGTAATGTTTGTTGTATAACGTCTGTAGGTTGAGAATAGTTCATATGGCTAGAAGTCTAAAAGATGTCCAGCTTTGCAATGAAATATGTCGTCCATTACACTAGTGCTACTGTTAAAATATAGGAATTATTAATCAGTCGAGCTGGTGAAGCTAGCGTAGCATGTATGTATGATACATCACCAGGTAATTCTCGTATTCACTAACCCGCCGCCTTTGATTCATTCTTGTCCAGGTACGGTCCTGAACGATCGTGCCGAAGGCTACCGCTGTATTAGTGTGAAGGACTGCCCATGTGTACACGGGGGGAAGACATATCCAGCAGGGGCAGAGCGCAACACAAAGTGTCAGTCATGGTGAGAAAATAGACGGTCTGCATTGTGTATTGGCCTTTTCAGTGCTGATACTGCAGTGGGCTAAAAACGTGTGGGGTTTTGTGCTCTGAGCATTCGGGTTAACCTCAGAATAGTTCTCTGATTGTTCTGATAATAAAGATACTCATGATTCCAACAAAGATTACAGTTACTGATTAACATGAAGTAATGTATTAGTTATTATGACTACATTAACAATGCTTTACTAATGTTAAGTAAACTTAACTGTAGCATAGATGTTACAGGTTTACTTAACATTAGTAATCATTGTTAATTACTTCATGTATTATTTCATGTTAGTCAACAATTATGTAAATCACAAAATTAAATATTTAATATGATGCAGATGTTTAGTCAGATCATCAGTGTGTTATAAGTATTGCATATTATGTTTGCAGTTCCCTTTATGAACACAGTTATCATTGTTTAAGTGATAATCAGCTCAAATCTACTATGATGATGTTTCCACATTATCCTTCCTGAACGTGTTCTCTTCCCATTGGAAAAAACAACATATTGATTAATAAACAAACAAGCGTTTATTTATCAAGCCAAATCCTAGGCTACCATGTCACCCGTAATATGCTGTTGCCAGCTCTGCACCAGGCAGAATGGAGATTTGTCACAGGTTGAGAGCCTTTCGCAGTTCAAACTACAGAGCTATGCGAAATATCTTTCAGATTTAAAACCATTCAGTTTAACACACCCTGTAGTTTATTTTATGAAGAAAATAAACCAAAAATCTGAAGGATTTCTTAATGTTATAGAAAAGTAGAAAATGGAAGACAATAGTCTATAAAAGATTTGAAACGTATATCCTCTGATAGATGCAGTTCTAATATTAATGTCTTTTGTTTTAGTGTATGCGTCCAAGGCAAATGGACCTGCTCTGATAACGTCTGTCCTTCTACATGTAACATCGAAGGGCATTTTGTCACTACCTTTGATGGTAAACAATATTCTGCGCCGGGGAAATGTACCTATGTGGCTGCAGCGGTGAGTGAAAAACAAATGTCATAATAAATTTTCATGCAGTATAATCTCAGTACTAATTACGTTTTCTAATTCTACCAAATCATACGGCAGGGACTCAGCTGGCAGGTGGCAGTCAAATTTTCTGACACAGAGGCATCTATAGCAGAAATGTACCTTCATGTGAATCAGGTGTGTTTTCTTGTTCCTCAGCCCACTGAATGGTCATGTTAATTCTCTTAATGGACTTCCTACCAAAGAGCAATGACGATGCTTTACTCTTTCTTTAGGACAAATACACCTTTTCCTCAAACAGCGTGAAACTAGGACAGGTGGAGATCACTGATCTGTCTCAGACTGGTAGGTTGAGTTCAGAGTGATGTGAATGAGGCTTTACAATGAGCTGGTTGTTTATTAGGTAAGCGTATCTTGTACATTGGTCATCAACAGAAACACCTAAAATATAAATGCCCTTTGTATTTACACAATTATTGACTGTAGTCAATGGAAATGTAACACCACAAGACAGTCACACTGGCATTGGTGGGCTTTTACAAACCTCACTGTCATAACTAGTCTACCAGCCAAAGCTATCTAACCATGATTGATTCTGTGGTCAGAAACCGAGCGTGGCACCCCCCTATTCCCTAATTTTATTATTATTATTATTATTATTATTATTATTATTATTCCATAGATTACCAGCCACCCCTTGGTTTATCCCTAGAGCAAAGGGGTGCTCTGTATACAGAAAAAAACGCAGGTTTAGGAAAACAAAATACAGCTTTTCTTGAATGTCTTGAGTTGTAAAAACACTGTCAGTTTCATTTATTAAGACAACATACACTCACTGCACTGCAGGCAGACAATTACACAATTACTGCCACTTATCTGTTAGTTCCCTAATCTATTTACCTGGCCAACCATTAAACTACAATTATAAGTAAATAAAATAAATAAAAATACATCACGGCAAACCCTCCAGTCAGTGTTCCACAGTTCACCGAATACTTGTCTATGCACATATACCAAGATTCAATCAACAGGCTAGAGGGGAAGCCCAATACTCGAATAAACAGAAGATTAAGAGCAGCATAGATCATAAAACAAAAGTATTCATAATAAAAAGAACATAAAACAGACGAAACACTTTGAAACAGCAGTAAAGAGCTCCAATAGAGAATGCATTGCATGGAACAGTAAAGAACAGCAGCTGACAGCCAAATAAGCTGTATTAATTTCTAAAATAAGAAACACATCAGACAGAGATATTACATCCATTGCATTTCACCTAAAAATAAACCAAGCCATACTTGTAAAGCAGAACCCACCAAGTTCCAGGATTGGCTGGATACACTGCTCAAGGTAGTAGACTTAGCAACCTGGAGCCTGGACAGACCAACATATAACGTGAAATACAAAGTAAAACGCAAAATAAAATAATTAACACTCTATTAGTCACATAGTAACTAAACTTACTAAGTCACTACAAACACACATAGACACTAGAAACAACTGTTAGCAGTAAGAGTTAGCAGCAGTAGCCTAAAGCTACATTCTAGTGACATACAGACATAAGAGTATCCATGTCGCTTTATTCCAAAACACAAGAGACCCCGTTACTGCTTCTAAAGGGCAGAATCATTTTAATACAAAACGATAAAAACATACCTGGCAGACACAACCTCGCTACTTACTTATATGCTACAGAACATGGAGCTTTTAATTACTAGCACCTAGGGTAAACAAGGACCAGAGAAAAGTTTGGCTTGGCCACATACCTTTCAGACGTAGTCACCAGATACACACTAATACGTACACGGATGCTGCCGTAGACACTTGCACTAGCTCAGCTCAGCCCTGCCCGAGGACTCCATCTGGCTCAGTATCTGCCTGCTCCCGTCCTGATTAAAATCTCTCCGCTAGATAAAACGGAAACCCATCATACAGGCTACATGAGCATGATAAAAGATCACCTGTATCACCTGTACATTAGCACACGGTACCAAAACTGGGGTTTTAAACATGATCAGTGTGTCTAATAAAATAAGCTGTTGAGAAATATGGTTTATTTGACATAGTTTCAGTTCACAGCACAAAATATCAAAAGTCAGTCAAAATAAATAGAATCATTACCATGAAACTTGTGAAACGGATCTGCCAAGGGTTCAGTGTGATCCATTCAGATTTGAAGACATGCTTCTTGCACCACTGAAACCCCAGCCTGTCTTTTTAAACCAATTTTACTGATTAAGGTGATTAGCAATGTTAACAGTTTGGAAAGCAGTGGGTTAAACATCACAGCATAGTCACACCAGGCTGTCAAACTGGGTAAAAACCCATTTGCACTTAACATAATAATTAGTTGTAACTGTTTATACAGGGGTCATCTGTTGAATAGTTATATTGACTTCCTGAAGATTATTCTGGAAACTATTCATTTGTTAATCTTTTTATAGTGTCGAAGCTCATTTTGCCTTTACATGAATCCAGCTCTACTCCAGTACACGCCAGCCCGATAAACTGCTGACTTATGTGTACCAGCTCGACACTGTCAGTTCTGTTTCTCACGTGTATGTGATTTGCTTTTGTTCCAGATAATGCCACAGTCTTCTGGCAGTCTTCAATGTTTGTTCAGGTCCAAACATCTTTTGGCTTGAAAATGAAAGTCCAGGTTTCTCCAGAAATCCAACTGTATTTGTATTTGCCACCAACTGAACAGACTAAAGGTATTCATTTATTCATATTCATTGTTTTTAAATGTTTGTGTGTGTTTCTGTACATGTGCACATTTATTCCACATCATTATAGGTCTTTGTGGAACCCATAACAATAATACAGAAGATGACTTCACCACTAGCAGTGGCATTGTAGAAAATGCAGTTCTGCCTTTTACCCAGTCCTGGACAGTGGGAGCCTGTAGCCCACCTGATTCTTCTATGTGCATCAACACTGATAACGGTAAGGGTCCTACTGTTTTTACCATTACAGGTCGTNACAGGGCTTACTGTATTTAGCAGTGTTGTTTATGATGGTATTTCAGCACGGTTAATCCCTGACGATTCAGTGTACAAGAACTGAACCATGGTTTACTTCACAGCATCTGCAGAGGAGGACAGTGGTTCTGTGAAGGGGAGCCATGCAAAGGGGTGTGTGAGGTGTTTGGCAATGGACAGTACAGAACCTTTGACTCTAAGTGGTACCGCTTTGATGGGAATTGTCAGTACACGCTGGTTGAGGTGAGTTGTTGTGAAAGCGCTAGACAGCGGACTGAACCTTTATAAAAACATACTGAATAATAAACTCTTTACTGCTTACATAATAGACCAAGGTAATGATGTTCATTAGAAACCCAGTTGCCATGGATGTAAACTAAGTTACACAGTTAAATTTTTTATGTAAGTGCGTGCAGTCATGGAAGTGCTGTTTTTCTGGGTGTGTCTAGGATGCCACTGGGGATGGCCACAAGCTGTTTGCAGTCAGGGTGGAGAGCGTACCTTGCTGTGACGAAGTTTTGACCTGTTCTCGTGCAATTTCAGTGGATCTCCAGGTACCGAAATCTCTCTCAGGCCGTAGTGTGTGTCTCTTTATGAATAAAGAGTCTGAATGTCGCTGCTGTTGAAATTAAACCTTCAATCTCAAAGTTGGCCACTGTACAGTAGAAGTTAATAATTTTGTTGTACATCAAATGGAATTACATTTTATTCCATAGTAATTTCAGACCATTTCTCTCAGTCTAAGCTTGTCTTTTCAGGCAGTGTTAATAAAAAGAAAAATAGAGTTTTGATATTGAGAGATGATACACCCACAGGCTCTTTCCTTAGGTACACTTCCTTGTATCTACACTCGTTGTCCATTTCATGAGCTCCACCAACCATATAGGTGCACATTGTAGTTCTACAATTACAGACTGTAGTGTTAGTCACTTTCACCCTGTTCTTCAGTGGTCAGGACCCCCCACAGGACCACCACAGAGCAAGTATTATTTCGATGGAGATAGTGTGTGTTGTGCTGGTACATGTGGACATGTGGTACATTGAGTAAAACAGTACTTAATGTCCACCTTGCTAGTCCACCTTGTAGCTGTGAAGTCAGAGACAATAACTCATCTGCAGCTGCACAGTTTGTTTTGGTCATCCTCTTGTCCTTCATCAGTGGTCACAGGAGGCTGCCCACAGGATGCTATTGGCTGGATAATTTTGGTTGGTGGACTATTCTCAGTCCAGCAGTGGCACTGAGGTGTCCAACATCACCGCTGTGTCTGATCCACTCATACCAGCACGTCACACACTAACAAACCACCACCACGTCAGTGTCACTGCAGTGCTGAGAATGATGCACCACACAAATAATACCTGCTCTGTGGTGGTTCTGTGGGCGTCCTGACCACTGAAGAACAAGATAAAACCAGCTAGCAAAGTATGCAGAGAATCAGATGGACTACAGTCTGTAAACGAAGAATTACAATGTGCTCCTATATGGTAAGTGGAGCTGATAAACTGCACAATGAGTTTATATACAAAGAAGTGTACCTAATGAAGTGGCCGGTGGGTGTAAAAAGAGATGACAAATGTAATGGTTTTATAGGGAGGTTCTACCAATTTCTTCAAAACACAAGTCACAACGTAGTGAATCAGTATTATTCATACTGGTGTTGATAGGAACCTGGAGAGGACATCCAAACATCTGAAAGCTACATCACAGAACTACAGTACATTTTTGGCCTAAAGTATATTTTTAAATACACGCAGGATGTTGAAAGGTGAAATAGTGACCATAAAACCATTTTTTCCTGATTTACCACTATTTCGCCATTACCAACAATACATATACAAACTCCGAAGACAGGTGTAGGTTCACTGGTCAGTTTGCATAGTAAATTAAATGTCTATATTTGCTTTGTAGGTATCTCAGCTCTTGGTTCTAATAACCACTATTGTAATAAAATGTGATTCTTTCTCTTCTGTTTGCATCTCAATGATTTAAGTATGTAGACAGTTACAAAAACCATTGTACTTGAATTTGTGTGAGTGAAACTCTGAGTTTCGATTGTACAGGATGAGGTGACTCTGATGCTGCGCGATATGAATGTGACACAAACGCTGAAGGCTGGGTGGCAGTCCCAGTCCCTATACTCTGTCCACACTTTGGGCCTCCACATCATCATCTCAGTGCCTGATCTGGGGCTCACTGTGGTCTGGGACAAACACACCAGAGTCAAAATCATCTTGCAGGCCAGTTGGAAGGTAAGCAGCTCCATCTCTGCTGTACTCATGTATAACAACTCTCAGTGGGAATGTAGTTTGTAAGGACTTTTAATCATGTAATCCAGATGACCTAAGAACAGGTTCCATATACAGTAATAATAGTTTTGTAACACAGGGTTGAATGTTAAAGGCAATTTGAAATATATTTTTAACTGCTCCCCCAACACATACTATATTTTCATGGTTACTGAAGCCTTCACTGTTAACATGAAATGAGGAGATTATTTATTATTTTTAATTAATCAATATCCATAAGTAGGTGTTTCCAAATGTCATTATATGTCCTGTATGTATTACACACATTTGAAAATGTAATGCTAATGCAGTTACTTTATATTTGGCAAAAAAATAAAGCTTTCAATGGTGTTAGGGGTTTATGAGAGCCAGTCTAAAAACTTGTGTGTCCTGACGTAGCATATGGTGGATTTTGAGGTGTATTTTGGATCATTGTCATGTTATAGGAGCTACCTACAACTGATATTAAATGCTCCATTCGTCCAACCACTTGTGCAGTCTTTCCTGTGCCGCTGACTGCCACACAATCTCAAAGCAAAATAGATCTGCCACCGTGCTTTAGAGCTGACAAGGTGTTCTTTTCATTTAAGGCTGCTTCTTTGATCTTTAAACATACCTTTGGTGATTGGGGTATTTTCTTTTTATTCCTCTGTGCTCTGTCGGCACCAACTAGCTTTATTTTAGATCCTCAGTCAGCTGCTTAGAAGAGCCCATGATTGTTGGCACAAAGATTGAAGAGTCAGAGAATTTAGTGTTCTCTGGAAGTACCTTTTCTTGCCTGATAGATCCTGATGAATCAAGTTAACAAGGTTTTTAGATTTAGCTTGGAAGGGTGTCCAAACCTTTGTACATGCCACATTACTATTTTATTGTATTTTTTCCATGGTTAAATGAATCAGAAATAAAATATACCTGTACATTAACAGTTGCAGAAAAATTACTGTATTTTAAATGTAGTCTGCTGCAGAGGTGTTTACTTCTTTTCAAAAATCAACTAAATATGTAGTTTTACATGTCTGGCTCTCTGGTGTGGACCCGAGGATTATGGGTTCCCCCTTTAAGTCTCGAGGTTTCTTCCTCTTGCTCTGAGGGAGTTTTTCCTTACCACTATCACCCTTGACGTGCTCACTGGGGGCTTGAACCTGGATCCTCTGTAAAGCTGCTTTGTGACAACATCTGTTGTAAAAGGTCCTATATAAATAAACCTGACTTGACTAATTTGATCAGAGGTGCCTAAATATTGTCAAGCAAATTGTACCACATAATATTTACTCATACTGATAAAACACACTCAGCGCTAAAGGACGTCTGTTTTGCATTTCTTCTGTGTTTCCTTTTTGTGTGGACCGGCAGGGTAAAGTACAGGGTCTGTGTGGCAACTTTGATGGACAAGTGATGAACGACTTGCTGACCAGTAGCTCCTCTGTGGTGTTCAGTGCACTGGAGTTTGGGAACAGCTGGAAGACGGCCGTCCCACCCTGTTCAGACGTGACCCAGGAAGTGTTTCCATGCCAGCGCCATTCGTACTGTGAAGCCTGGGCTCAGCGCCGCTGCATGATCCTGCAAAGTGACACGTTCTCCGACTGCCACTTAAAGGTCCTTAGTTAGCATGCTGTTTAACAGACTTATGGGAAGGGATGGAGGAAATGATCTTAGTTCTTTTGTATGGGTGTAGAACTGTATGGCTTTAGCTTTTATATGGAGTAAGACATTAATGGGATTCATATGTCTTACAAAATATATAGTCAGTATTAACTATATCACTATAGAAACATATAGTATTAACTACGATTACATACATGTTTGGAACATTGTGAGGTTATAGTTCAGTTTATTTTGAATACTCAGTTGAACGGGGCGACTGTGTGGAGGTAATGAAGGGAACAGCAGTGCTTCAATAGATCATCGTATGATTGTTTCCCTGTAATTTGCAGGTTGATCCAGCACCTTTCTACCAGGCCTGTATTCTGGAGTCATGCTCGTGTGAGTTTGAGGGGAGGTTCCTGGGATTCTGCACAGCTGTAGCAGCATACGCTGAAGCCTGTACAACACAGAACGTCTGTATCAACTGGAGAACCCCAGACTTGTGCCGTATGTACCTTTCAACCTTGACGTAATTTTGTATTGTTTTAACTGAATGGCACATGCTGTATGGAAGAAATGGAGCTGTCTTTGAGCTGAGCTTGAGAAATGATACAATATGTTTCATGAAAATGTTGTGCAGAGACATTTACTGATTTGATATTTATGGTAGGCTTTACCCGCCTTCACTTCCAGTTCCAACTAAACACGTTTTGCTTTAAACTGAGATGCTTAGGGCTTGTTGGTATCAGTTGGGTGATACTGAGTTAACTCAGTATCTCACAGTGACTTTAACTGTGCTGAACATATTAAGCCTCAAGTCAAGTGTAAAATATTTACATATTTATTGGTTACTTTCATATGCGCCATTATTCAGCAATAAGGTAGCAGCCAGACCTAACCTAAAGTCAGTGTCAGTAAACGGTACGAGAGCATCTGAAGAGCATCCTGGGGTGTGTTTCCTGAAAGTGTTGAACGACTACCATCCCAGATAGAAATGATTTGTTCTAAAAACGTTCTGGTAATATACAATGTAACGTTCCATTAATGTTTTCAGCGGGAAGTTTTCTTTCGGTTCCCAGAATGTTTGTTCTAAAGAAAGGAGAACATTCTCTAAGACCATTCTGTCATCTCAGGTTTCAGTAACATCCATAACACATTTTTAGAATAAAATCATTCTTCTTGTATTAGCATGTAACATAATCTGCGGCCCTGGCAACAGCCTCAGAACATCCTCTGAACGTTGCAGGTAAAGTGTTATGTCTTAGTTAACCTTTAACCTTATAGGAACATTATTTACAATTAGAAACATCTTTAACATGCTCTTTGAACATTAGACTAAAACGTTTTCTTTAAAACCTTATTAGAGTTAGAGGTAGATAATGTTAGCTGCCAAAACATGTCACGTTTTGGTGGCTTATCAGAATTTGTAGTCCCTTAAAATCAGTATCAGTATCGGTAATGTTTTCCTGCTGTGCAGAGGAATTGGACTTGATGAGAATATATACACTTTGGATTATACGGAAAGTCCTCAAATCATATACACTTGTGAAGTTCATATGATGTTCTTATGATGAAGTCTTATTTATTACTAATTTACAAAATTACTAAATCACGTGGGTTTTTCCCAAAAGTATGCAATAGTAATAATTAACTCTCTTCCTGGTATGTGTAGAAATCTACCCTCACTGTATTTGCTTAGTGGTGCGATTAACATTGATTGTGTGTGTTCTTCCCCCTACAGCGGNGTATTTGCTTAGTGGTGCGATTAACATTGATTGTGTGTGTTCTTCCCTCTACAGCGGTGTATTGTGACTATTACAATGAAGGGAGCGAGTGTGGTTGGCATTATGAGCCATGTGGTCAGATGAAGACTTGTGGGAAAAAGCACAGCTTTACTGGAAGACTAGAAGGTTTTCATTCTCCTCTTTGTGTCTTTTGAATTCATGCTATACCCATGCCTGTCTGTAGTTTTGCTATTCTGATTGTTTCATAAAGTGATTTTGATTTGTTATAAAAANTGAAGTGTTTCTTCAATGTTTCCCTCAGGTCAGTGTGAGCTCTATGGGGACCCACATTACATTTCCTTCTCAGGAGCTACATTTGACTTCCTGGACAACTGCACTTATACACTGGTAAAGGAGAAGGATCCTCGGCATCAGTTTAGCATTTCAGTGGACAATTACTACAGCTCACCTTGGCTGTTTGGCTCATCAGTAAAGGGCGTCATTGTAAAGTACCGTGAGGCCACAGTCACGCTCCAGTTAAATCCAGAAAAT
>JAVGWN010002618.1:0-10954 GCA_034552555.1 Semaprochilodus insignis
GGAAAAGATAAGCTAAATGGGAGACTGAACACACCCATCTACAGAAAATGATTCAGTACAGCCTTATTCACATCCCTGTTTTCTTAGGGAGAGGCTACAGAAGTTAGATTAATCACTGAACTGAAAGGATGACAAAATAAAAATACATCTCTCTAAAAGCGTGACTATTCTCTGTTGTTGTGGCTTCTGTTTGTAAAAAAGAATCACACAGGTAATCTCACCCACGGATTACCTTCTTTACACTTCTTCCTGTCCCTCGTAGTTTGTTGTTGAATTATAGCACCACCCTGCGGTGAAATCAGGTAAAGACAAAAGTTATGTTGTTTCAAGCAGTAGCAGTCCTACAGTAGATGTTGATACAGAAAGTGGTGAATTGACATACTGCCATGCTTTGTTATTCTAAATACAGTTTAGTTTAGTCTAAATATATACAAAATATGACTGATTGTGAGGAAGGAAGGGCAGCACTGTTGCGCAGACATGTAGTCAGATGATGCAACTGTTAGAGAAGGGACACCAAGAAGTAAACATGACGGTGTAAAAGTAATGTTAAAGTAACTTAGTAGTATACACAGTGATTCACACTCTTCTGTCTGTTATTTGTACATTTTTTCAGGATTGGATTATTATAGTTGGCCTCCTGCAATGTGGTTCATGATAGCTGGCTGGACAGTCCATCATACATAGATGGCAAGTAGAGTTCTTTATTATTAAGTACCTAAAGAAGATGCTGTATTCAATCATTATACAGTATACAGTATACAAGCACAACAGTACAATTTGTAGCATTTTTAGGGCCACGCAGAAAGGACCGCACATACTCGGAGAGACACACACAGCATACTGTGATTAATTATGATTAAATGATTCATTTTATTGAATTTAAAACACCATGGGGAATCTCCTAATCTCATTGCTGTTTTCTTTGGTAGAGGCTACAAAAGGACTTTATACTGTATATCCAATGACACCTCAATATGCATTGTAAAAACATCAAAACCCAGATCAATGTGATGATTTAACTCTAACCTTTTAACCTTTCTGTAAAGTGCGTCATTTTTTCTTACTTTGTTTGGTAACTTCTCCTGTCTCACATTTTTACTACTGCATATAAGATGGGACTCAGCTTGCACTGACCTTGGGACCCCAGTCCCAAGAGGGCAGTTAATGAACTCTTTCATTTATCTGGAGCACAGACTTTCAACAACTTTGTGAGTCGTGTGGCAACACCACCACAGCTCCACACGTTTGACTAAAGAAAGTTGAGGGAATAGGCTAGGCTATATCCTATACTCCTGTATTTCTAATGTATTTTCTGGGTTTCAAATACTGGCATTTCTGAACTTCCTACAACCCAAATAGAGGAATATCGAAAGGAAGAGAGAAGAGAAAGGGTTTAATTGAACAGCACATTTTGCTAAAACTAGACCTAAAATCAAATAGTGCATTTGTGTATTGCTACTCAGTACATGGAAACAGACACCATATCATATTTTGTCATATCAAGTAATATTTTTAATTTAAAGCATGTTTTAACCCAGCAGGACCTAGAGCACACCGCTCTGTCCAGATTACATCCCAGCCGCAGAATAAAAGCAAACAAATATTTTCTGAGGTTAAATAAGCACTTAAATAGTGGACAAAAGGTGCACATAATGCACTGTAAAATGGTTTGTTATTTCAAACTGAAAAACATAATTTAACTCAAACGCTCTAATGCAAACTTTGAATGAAGTAATGCAAAACTGTCACGGTATGGCTCTGTGGGGAGGACCCAAGTGCAGGGATACATGTCCGGCCAAACCGGTCCTTTGCTGTAGTAGTGGGGATTTAAGGTTTCTTTTAGTATTATTGCAACGGGTAAAGCTCTCTCTCCTTGAATTGAGCGGAGAGTACCACACCCGGGAGCACAGGTAACAAACGGAATTACACCCTTACAACAAAGGATGAAAATAAAGGCGGGGAACTGGGAAACAAAAGATACACCACGTAGGTATGGCTCGAACAAAGGAGGGTCTTCATACAACAGAAAACAAACAATTCTCTTAAAATAACAAAATACCCTATACTCTTTCACAGTTAGAAGTTTTTTCCATTCCAGCTCTGAATTCTTTTTCCTTGCTTTCTCGTTTTGCGTCTGTTTCCTTTTTCCTTTCAACTTAGTCTGTTGTTTTTCCTCTCTTTTCCTCTTTAAAGGCAGTGGTCCGTTTTTTCTCTTTCTTTTAAGCTCCACATTCGCTCGCTCTTATCTTTTCTTAGCCCTCTACCATACCGTTCGCCCCTCTAAATGGTGCGAAGAGTGCTGGTTGGCACTGTCTTAAACAGAGCACCCGGCAGGTGCATCTAATTATTGCTGATTACCCTGGGAGCTCTTGGGCCCCTGCTGGTGGCAGATGGCGCTGCATGCCCACTTACTAACACAAAACAAATAAAAGGAATTAAAACAAAAAAACACACTTCAACTCAATTTCTGTCCTCAGCTTTTCGCAGTGCAGTTTGAAGGAGGAACTTGTAGAGGTGTAGCCGTTTTTATGACTTTCAGCCTCCTGCCATAGGGGAGAACCTGGTCACTTATACATAACAGGGATGCTCTAGATCAGGCATGGGAAGCTCTGATCCTGGAAATCCATGTCTAGCACAGTTTGGTGATTTCCCTGCTCTGACAGACCTTCTGCTCCTGATTATTTACTAAGAATATGAATCCAGTGTGTTTGAGCAGAGAAATCACCAAACTGTGTTGCACTGCAGCCCTCCAGGACCAAAGCTGCCCACTCTGATCCAACTTGTATTCATGCTGCTAATCTGGCAAACCAGATGGAGTGAGAAATCATATGGATAAATTTTGTGTTTGACTCTGAAAGATCTGGGACATAGAGAAATAAAGGCAGGAACATCTTTTTCTGATGCTGAATGTGGAGATAAAACTACTCTGAGAACTAGAATCATAGCTCTTGTTCTCATTTTCAGTCATTTGGGGATGACTGTGTGATTCCAACAGAGGAAATTGGTAGTAAAAGTGAGTAAGTATTATTTTGATTTGACTTATTCTACATAGTCTGTTTTAATGTAGTCTTAATTAAGGTTAACACAGCATGTGATTCTATAACTAAAACAAGAATATTTTTTATATTTAAGAAAACACTGTCTACTGTGGTTCATGTGTTGCCACCAGCCAGGTAAGAGCCATGGATAGAGATTTACTTCTGTGAGAACTGTGAACATATATAATCTGACAGGTTGTTCAGTACCATCAATAGGCATTTGTATTAAGAATATATGAGGCCTGTTGTATGATAGCATGGTATATGTTCTTTATAATATGTTTAATACTGGGTGGTATGCGCCACAATTCCATCATGTCCTATCTTTTGAAATTGTAATATGACTTGATTCCATATTTTCTGGAATTAAGACAGCTCTACATAGCTCAGTGGAAATATTCACTCCCTTTTATGCAGGACCACCACTGTAACACATTACAGTAAGAGTCCCCTATTATTATTTACAGCAGTATAAGTAGTAGTAGTAGTAGTAGTAGTGGTAGTTAATGTTGGTGTATTTTCTAATATATATCACTAATAAAATGTAGGAACTTACTGACAGGTAGCTGGGAAAATTTAATACCACCCTCCAGCAATATTCATGGCCATTTCTGGTCCAAAACACGCAGCTGTTAAATGATTATCAGCTAAGGACATCAAAGTGATATCATGAACATATCCACAAATTACTGGTTCTATACACAACATAAAGGAATGGCCCAAAAATCCCCTCTTAAATCTACATAAACATAAGTGATTGGAGCCCCTCCCACACTCAAACCCTTATCTTGTTTTAATCATGCTAATAATCATAACAGTAATTTTAACAACAGTTTTGTATTGGAGACACAGGACTATGAGAGACTACAGCAACAACAAGCTGTCTTAGTGATGTACTCAAGCTGATGATGTACGCACTCCTGCTGGTGATGTAAGGACCCATGCTGATGATATAAGAATTAATGCTGAGGATGTGAGGACCCATGCTGATGATATAAGAATTAATGCTGAGGATGTAAAGACTGCAGGTTTAAACACAAGTCGACTATTTACAGAAATCAAAGGGAAAGTTTTGCACACTAAGACACTTTATCTGTTTATTTAATGGCTTGTTTTTAAGTCCATTAAAAGCTTCATGATTTTCTATTTTGGGTTTGGCCTGTTTTTGCCTGGGAGTAGATATATTAGTAATATTGTGTTAATTCAGAGAAAAACTTCGTTTCATAATGCTTGTATGAAACTTAAAGGACTGGGGTGCCAATCCACCAACACCAGTCATAACACTTTGTAGGAAAGAATGTAAGAATGCTACACGTCACTGATTAAAATCAACTGTTTCAAACTTAATTACAATAGAATAGAATAGAATAGAATAGAATAGAATAGAATGCTTAATATGTAAAAAAACTGTAAAATAGTTTGTGCCATTTTCATGACTGATTCAAATGATTAAAGAAAGAAAGAAAGAAAGAAAGAAAGAAAGAAAGAAAGAAAGAAAATGTTCCGCTGCAAATTCTGTCTGTAAAAGTAAGATCTATATGAAAGTGATTTCTGGACTCTGGGTTTATTTAGTAAAACACTCCGTTACGTGTTTGCACGTGTGACTGTCAGTCACAACAGTGCAAACTGTTGCTGAGCTGCTGTTTTAGAGCAAGACTGAACCATTTTCGGCACAGGGGGAGATACCCTACAGGAAACCCTACAGTTATTCTCTTTAAACTATAACTTGACCCTTTTCACTGTGGGTCTTTGGCTGTTTCGTAAGTGACAGATTGTTGAACACATTCTGTCATGTAGTCCCGGATTATTCTTTCACCTGAATGTGATTTCTGATGCACACGCCTCCCCTCATCGCCAGTGCCTCTGAACGATGCATCCGGTTCAGGACTAAGAGCGTGTTTGGCCTCTTTATTGTTTTTGTTAGCAGGAAAAAGGAAGACGGAGCTCGAACATTCAGACATACTGAAGCCCACGGTCCTCTTCCGGAAAGGATAACACCCCGAGTAAGAGGAGAGGACCTGCCCGGGTGGAGGGGGCTCTTGTGTTCACGAGTGATGGAGAGAGGGGCTGCGTAGCAGGCGGCAGCAGGAATGCAGAAGTAGTTGAGCCATAAAGTTCTCTGTCTACATCCTCCCCTGTGGTCAGGAACTTTATGTAATGACCGAAAGATAGAGATCACAGATACATGCGGCGGAAATGAGCTTTCTGTGCAGCTTGGCAGGCCACACTCTACTTGACAGGGGGAGGAGCTCAGTCACCCTCATCCACATCGAGCGGAGCCAGTTGAGGTGGTTCGGGCATCTGATTAGGATGCCCCTCTGGTCGCTTCCAGTTGGAGGTTCACCAGGCACGGCCTCGGGATCTCGCAGAATGAGCTGAAGGAAGTGCAGGGGACACTAGGCTTCGTCTAGGCTTCTCAGAATATCCTACTCCCCCTGGACTTAACGGTTTCAGAAGAAGAAGAAGATGATGATCAGACATGTAAAGGGTGTCCAGCGCTCTGCGTGTATGTACAAAAAAACCGTAAGTACATTCGTAGACTAAGCTGAGCTGAACTGGTTCACCCACAGATTTTTTTGTTTTCAGTTTGGAAATTTTGATTAAGCAGAAGAAACCGCTTGCGTTTTTTTGTTTGTCTGTTTCGCTGATGTCATAGCTCGTCTTCACTGTGCTTTGCTGAATGGCGCGCGCTCCTCATCTATTCTCTGAACAGCGCGCGCTTCAGTACTGCTCCGCTAGCGCAGGCTGTGGGAAAACTGGCGAGGAAGACAAGACGTTCCGCCTCCCTCACTCCACACGAAGGTGGAACAGCCCTCAGATCCCCCTTTATTCTGGAGATGCTTCAAAAGTAGGAACTTCTTACATTCAGGTAGACTCGCACTGCCGTCTGAGGCTGAGACTGTTCGCTCGACTAAACTCAACTGAACGTCAAGCCAAACCTTACATGGAAGTGCGTATACGCCGAAGTGCAGATAGCCAATCAGAATGCAGCTGGCAGAATCCTGGAGGTGTGCCAAGTTTAAAGCACTCCAAATAGCCTACCAGATTCTCTGTCTAGGTGTGGGCAGAGCTTCTGTGGGTGAGACTAACATTCAGGAAACTCTGATATAGTATACAAAGTAAATGGTAAAACTCAAGTCAACATGAACTTTAAATTAGGAAAATACAGAATGAACGAACAAAAAGATAGAGAACTATTAAATAGCATTATAAATTACACATTGCTCCAGTAATTATATATATTTGCACATAACTACAAATTAGATGTGGGAAATATGGGTAAAATATCATATTGTTACTCTGGTTGGTGTATATTCATTTCAAGATTCAAGTGTTTATAGTCATATGCACAGAGAAACAAGCAATTACACTGTACAATGGAATTCTTACTCTGCACTAGCTCCCGAACTACAAGCACTAACAATTACAATATAAATACTAAGTATTAAATAAAGAAATAAAAGACTAGAGAGAAGAAAACTAGATATGTATGTAATATAAATTAAGAAAATGTACAAAATATGCTATATAAGACTGAAAGGAATAGGAGCAGAACATTTGTACATTATGCAGTACTAGTGTAAATAAATGACAGAACTGTGCAATAGCAGCCAAATATAGATTCAAGTATCCTTATTAAGTATACATGTATCATAAACATAGTGTACATAATGCAGTATAAACATAATAATACTGGCCCTAATAAAGAAGTGATACATTGAATCACCAGGAAGTGTGCAAAAAGTGCAGTCTGTGCTGTAAAGCAGTCTGTAATGTTCTCGTGGTCATCTCGTAGGAGAGAGGACTGAGCATGGACTTACATTACTGATCAGATACTTAAGGCAGAGGAGGTAGGCGAGGTATAATGGCTGTTGGAGGAAGTGAGGTTTTCAGAGCTCTGATGGCCCAGGGGTAGTTCTGGAATCTGGTGGGCCTTGATTTCACGCTCCTGTATCATCCTCCAGATGGGATAAGTGTGAAGAGGTTGAGTTTTGTCCTTGATAATCTTGTGGGCCCTCCTGAGAATCCTAGAGTGGTAATATACAATACGCACATTTCTCTTTAAATAACTAGTTTATAGGATCACCTGCTTTATTAACTCTGACTGAGTAGAACTGGTATGTTTGCAGGAGCAGCATTTAAAGATACTCAATGTGCTGCAAGTTTACACAGTACCTTCTCAAATGGCTCTCTAGTGGCATAGGTACCGACATTACTCAAGGCACTGTGCTTGAGACAGGATGAATTAAGGGGAGGAACTTGCTCATCACAGCCTGCTGAGCAAGTGTTACAGAGAATCTAGACAGGGTGAGCAGTTCAGCATCGTTTTCCTTTTCTCTCCCATAATTCCTAATATCTTTGATGATAAGTTGAATATGGTTGTGGTTGAGCAGGGAAATGACTAATCTGTGCTTAACAGGAGCCATCACCCCGATCCATAATGTTTTCCAGTGAAGAGAAAATGACTTCTTACATTCTGTTTCATTTTGACAAAGTCTGGTCACTAAAACACGTGATTATGAATGTGAAAATAAAACTGGACATATCAGGTTCTCTGAGCTGTGGCTGTAGCAGTTTATCCTAACACTGTCTAATCTGTAGGTAAGTGTTTCATGTTTTTTATTTAACTGTTTAGAAGCAAAAGTTTATGTTTAGTTTAATTTTTTTTTGATCATTTGTGTTCTAATTTCTCAGCTTGTTCGATACCTTGTCCTGGAGGATCCTGTAAATAGTATTTTAGTTTTCTGTTTTTTTACTATGTCATTAATTCATTACACTATAACATTTTCAAATGTGGCAAAAAGGGGAAATCACAAGAGAAGGAAAATTACATATTTGTAATGTGTATTTCAGTCAACTTCACAGTCTTTCAGTGACTGAATTTGGGCATTAGTCTTTATGTTAAGTATTTGTGTTTGTGTACTGAATGTTTAATCAGTAGGTAAGTAGATAAAGGAAAGGGAAAGAAATTAAACTATATGCAAAAACATGGAAAAACATTAACAGCCTCATCCATTTCACAATGTCTCAGCCTGCTGTTCCCTTAGCTTCTAAGATTGTGGAGTCCAGTCCAGACCCTCTACACCTCTCTTAACTCCAGATGTGATTTTGTATCCTATGTATAACCCTCTGACCATGCATTACATCATAAAGTCATCCCAATAAATTAATCTTTTACTTTATGTACAAAATGAACTGAATACCACTGCCTTGATACACCTTTGGTAATGTAATGATGAACAGTCTTAACTTGACGTGCACAGAGCTAAAAGTAAAACCAGTTTTATTGAAGGGTTTGGCTTACTGACTCAACGGCAGGAACACAGCGAACATAACCACAGGGCAAGGCAAAGACCAAAACCAGAGAGCAAGCAACAAAGTTGAAAAACCAAAAGGGCAAACCAAAAACAGCAAACAAGACCAAGGAGACAAAGTCAAACACCAAAGAACAATCATATAAAAAACGATAGAACAACGAGAAACAAACAGTAAAAAAGGCTCAGTACGCACGGGAGGCACAGTACCTTGCAAAGTACTGAGTGTGAAACTGATTAGTATTCGGGCGAGGATGAGCAAGAAAACCGTCCGTCATTGGTTGATGGCAGACACGTGACGGTGGCGTCACTGGGTAGTGGATTGTGGGGAATGGAGTTGTCCGGGAGGTTGGAGGCGAGAGGAGAACCTGGGTCGTGACAGGTAACTAATGTTTAGTGCAGTGGTGAAGTATAAAAAGTCTTGGTTGGCGAAACAAGCAATTTGAATTCTAGCAGATGTTTTCTATTTATTACTTAAGAAACACTTGCAATATGTCTAATATAAGCATAAACTTATACTATACTTAATAACAATACAATGAAGCCGTACCAACTGCAGGATAAAATATATACACCAGTCAAATGTTTCTCATTCAAATTTTTTTGTTCTTTATTTTTATTGTTTTCTACATTGTAGATATTGACATCAAAACTATGAAGGATCACACATTATGTAGTAAAACAAAAAAGTGTTAAACAAGTGCATGTTTTATACTTTAGATTCTGCTCTGATTTTGCTTTGCTGACAGCTTTGCACACCTTTGGCATTCTTTCAATCAGCTTCATGAGGTAGTAACCGGGAATGGTTTTCAGTTAACAGGTGTGCCTTGTCAATTAATTTGTGGAATTGCTAGCCCTCTTAATGTGTTTGAGATAATCAGTTGTGTTGTGCAGTAGTAGGGTTCCCAGTAAACTGTAAAATAGAAAAAATACTTTTTTTACATTTACATTTTAACAGTCTTTTCTCCTTTTTTTTCAAAACAACAGGAAAATCCTACTAGACTTACAAGAATAAATTGTTTACTGACATGTCATCCACTGCAAAAAAAAGTGAAAAACAGCAATTGTCTGGCAGCAGGGGTGCCAGAAAATGTCTGTAAAAAATTAATTTGATGCAGTGTAACATGATCAACATGATCATTGAAGACAGAACAAACTTTTGATTTGAGATGTGCTTTGAATCACAGCCTCATTTAAGTGGTGTCATATTGTAAGTTGGGAGGTGCAGTTATCCAGCTATGCTCCCTGGAGATCTTTTGCCACTTGAGTCACCCTCCTCCCTGTTCATGGGGTCAGTGTAGATATGCATCCTCTTTGTGGAACTTTCTTACCATCTTCAGCTGCTTTAAACATCTTAATTACTGTCCTGATGGTGGATAATGGGCATTTTCTGTCGTTTAACTATTTAACTACTACTGTTTAACTACTACTTCTTGTAGTCCTGATTTTTCCCCCTCATTTCCTGATGTTTTTGCAGCTCAACAGCCTTTTGTTGCACACCACTGCATATTCTCCGTTCTTTTTAAAGTAATGGTTAACTAAGGGAATTCTGCCTGTGTGTAATGTCTTATTTATACCCCGCTGAAACAGGAAATCCCTGTTGACCATTTAAGTGTTCCTAATAAATCAGATGACCATTAAAACATAACATATAAATGAGATTTCACTCATGAGAATTTTTAGGGGTGCCAACAATTGTGGGACATATAGACAGAGAAAATATTTATTTCATGATAAGATCTATTTTTTCTTTTTTCTTTCAATCACTGTACTTCACATAGTTTGCATTTTTCTTACTTTTCTGTATGAAATCTAAAAGAAAATCAATAAACTGTTTAACAGCGCTAAATGTAAAACATCGACCCAAACGTTCGTAGGAGACATCCTTACCCAGAGAAATTCGTTCGGTTATGACGCTCCGGTGAAACGGACACGTCAGGTGCTTGTGAGGCTGTCAGGCAAGACGTTAACCTAAGAGCTAACTAGTTAGCTATGCTAGCTAACGTTAAATAGCTTGTGGGAACGTTGGGTTAGCATAGCTACTCTATGATCAGTGTCCACAGCAGTAGCCTAATTTCCGACTTTCTCGCGTTATTCACTTCAGACTTTTAAAGAGTGAACTGCTTTCAAACATTAAGAAATAGACATTAAAATTCAGCGTATATTTTGAATTCCCTGGGCTGTTACCAACACCCACGCCGTGGCTCGGGCAGCTGGCTTGACTTGGGTTTACACTGGCGTTCAGAAATATAAATTCACCCTCTTTGTGCAGTAGTACACGGCCGACCTTCCCACTATGTAGGTACTGATAGGCTTCTGTACTTTTATGGTTTTTCATCGCCGAACCGTCTATGCCTACAGAGAGTACAAAGTAATTGGAAATGTCGCCATAGGTAAACTCAAGCACAACTCAAGCCACCATTTCATCTCATCTGACGAGGTAATGTTGTCCCCTTCGAGCTCCTTGTTGCTTCTTGGGTCTCCTCCTATGTAACTTTGTTCATTATGGTTTTTATTGTTGTTAGTTCACCTAATTAGCTAGCCAGCCAAGTAGCTGACCGGAAGTTCTAACACACAGGCGGAAAAAACAAGCTCTTG
>JAVGWN010002619.1:0-10952 GCA_034552555.1 Semaprochilodus insignis
AGGAAGATGAGGTGTTTTTATGCTGAGTAAACACATTCGGAGCATCTGGCCTAGATTTGAAGAGCAGGTAATTAGCACAATATTTTGCTTCACAAATCCAAAAGGTCAAAATATCCCCGCAGCCCCCAAGCAGGCTGAGATAAACCAGGTCTCCGCAGCTTCAAGGATTTGTGCTGTGCACATACTGAACTAATATAGGGTTTGTTATTTTGGTATTTGCACCAAAAGTGACGAATACATTTGGTTGCCAAACATTCGGTGAATCAGTGAAAAGACCAAATAATGACGCTGTTACCTGATTCTAGTTCCTGGGTGTAGACGGGGACCAGAGTGTAATTTGGTTTCAACCATTCGAGCCAAACAGAATTCCAGACAGAGTAAAGAACAGAACAGAGCCGGTGGCTTTAACAAGCATTACAGTGGACAGCAGCTCCTCTCTCTCGCTCTGTCTCTCACTCGCTCTCTCACTCGCTCTCTCACTCGCTCGTGGGCACAAGCCTTTTCTCTCTCACTCGTTCACTCAGTGTTCTCTCGGTTCTCTCTTGTGTTCGGTATTCGGCCTTTGGCCAAATGTTTCAGTATGTTTGGGTTCAGCTAATCCAGCTAATAGTGTTTGTCTTTGTGATTCTGATACTGCAGGAGGCCATGTGTGATACATAAACAGTTTTTTTACTTTGATTGTAGGTGATCAGTATTACAGTTACATAAGGTAAATAACGTAAGGCAGGTAAGTGCATTCGCATCAATCACCTGTACTAAAACACAGACATAAAAAAAATGATCTTCAACCCTAACCCTAAACCCTTACCCTAAACCTAAACCTTGACCCTTAACCCTAACCCTAAACCCTGACCCTTAACCCTAACCCTAAACCCGACCCTAAACCCTAACCCCTAACCCCCAACCCTAAACCCTAACCCTGAACCTAAACCTTAACCCCTAACCCTAACTGTAACCCTAACCCCTAACCCTTAAACCCTAACCCTAGTTGTTATATTAAAAAACAAGCAGTCTTGAACAACCTGCCANCTAAACCTTAACCCCTAACCCTAACTGTAACCCTAACCCCTAACCCTGAACCTAAACCTAAACCTTAACCCCTAACCCTAACTGTAACCCTAACCCCTAACCCTGAACCTAAACCTAAACCTTAACCCCTAACCCTAACTGTAACCCTAACCCCTAACCCTTAAACCCTAACCCTAGTTGTTATATTAAAAAACAAGCAGTCTTGAACAACCTGCCATTAAACTGAGCTAGCTGTAAGTAATAAACTGATTTTCTGTGTTTTCTCTTTTCTTTGGTGTGTTAGGATCTTTTTGCGCATGTAAACATTCTCCTAAAAGTTCTAGAGCCCAAACTACACACCAGAGGGAGAAACTCTCTCCCACAGAAACCACTTTTTCTCAGCTGCCTGAAAGGCAAGCTCGGCACTTCAACGCACAGAGAGCTAGAACAGTAAAAACTGACCACTCTGAAACCGGGCCTGCTCCAGTCTGGCTGGAGAAGAACAGCCACAGCTGTGGCAACAAAATTTTGCTTTAAGAATTTAAAAAGCAATTTCTTTAAAAACCAAAAAATGTTATTTATATCCAGATGACAGAAATGCTCCCAAGGTGATAGCAGGTTAGTTCATTTAGCCCATACAGAGTGTAAAAAAGGCTAATACTTGTCCAAAAAACAGTCTACAGCCAATCAGGCTGCAAAACAAGGGCCCACGATGGGCCCATATCATGGAGAAGGGCCCTTATGATCTAACTGCACAAGTGTTTCACAAACCCTTCATACGTATATCATCATAAATCAGTTTGATGTCTTATGCAAACACATTTATAACTTCGAACCGTGCACTCTCTAGTCCGTATATGGAAACTAAGCTCCAAGAACATGCTGTTTTAAATTAACTGTTTTTGTGATGTCGCAAAAAAAAAAAAAAATATATATATATATATATTCACATACGTATATCTGCACAGTTACCCTACAACTATTTAACCCCACTAATTCACACTGAACTTCATGTTTCAGCTCTTCTTGAAGGAAGGAGAATACAGAACAGCCAATTGAAACTTATTTACATACATCAAGGCACAGTAAAACAGAGAGGTCGGTGAAAGGTCGTGTAAAATAAATCAGAAATGATAAAACCACAGAAATGTTCTTAGGGGACCTCAGAGAGAGAAATAAAACACCAGAACAATGTAAGACGTTTAATATACTGCTGCTACAGCCCTAGCTGTATGTCGTACATCTCCAACGTGCTGCCTCTGCTTCAGGAGTGGTACATGATGAAAGGTCGCTGGTCTGCACAATGTCAGTGCTGTGTGTCACTAAAGGGTCAGACAGATCGTCCGTATCGTGAAGGTGTGAGGTGACCTCACTGCAGCCAGCACACCTTCCTGCTAACGACAACAGATGGAGAGCCAGCATGCCGGAGAGCTCGCTGTTTGAAACCGGCCTTTCTAATTACCAGCATGTGTGTGCGTATATATGTGTGCACGCTGACAGCGTCAAAAGTTACCTCCTGTTCAGAGGAGAGCAGTTTAACCAGGTTTAAAGGGGAACTTCACAAACTTGTAAAACCTGGGCACTGTAAAACAAGACCGTCCCGGAAGAAGATAGAAGTTAGACAGTAAATACAACATCTATATGTGTATTATAGACATGACGTGACCCTGGTTTCCATCAGCACCACTGTACAGAACATCTGAAACCATTTTACTTCACACCAAACCCACTCTGAATCACCCTGTTTACATCTCAGAGACTGAATTATGGTGCAATTCCAGTGGAAAAGCCAGTGGAATTCCCCTTTAAGGGATTTCTTGGTGTAAGACATGTCTTTAGTAAATAAGCAGGTTATTTTTCCTGTGTGTGTGTCTGTGTGTGTGTGTGTGTGTGTGTGTGAGTCCACTCACTAGGCTGCAGAGTCATTGAGCTGGTACTCTCGGGAGCGGCTGAAGCAGCCCTGTACGCCGCTGTCGGCCCACAGTCTGCGGATCACGTTGGCCAAGTCGTCTGGAAGAATTCCTTGTTCTTCTGCTGCGGCAGACAGTGCAAAGAGCTGCCGTGCGTCATCCTACACACACACACACACACACACACACACACACACACAGAGCAATGACCATTCTGCTGAATGACAACTCAAAAACAAACTGGGTTTATTTGGCAGAGGGAAGGAAGGGCGGGAATTAAACTAAACTGGATTGTCTTGGACTATATTTGGAACTCTGTGGTACTAGCAGGCTGTAATTCACAACGCAACATGATCCAACAGACGACTGGATCCTAAATAGGTGGGTTTGGGGTATTTTAAGACTCTCTCTAAACATTATAAACAGTTATGTAATTCTGCAAACAGAAATTTGAATACTGAATCTTTAAACGGCCCATATAAATTATTCTCTCTTTTTTGTAGCATGTAAACACTGCAAAATGTTTAAATCAGCCCCAAGTTCAGTAAGTCTACATACATAAACCAAGCAGTCTTTCTGTGGTCATAAAAGCCAACACATTTACATATACCCGCCTAGTCAGCCTACCGCAGTTTAGCCCCGCCCTTTAACACTGAAGGTATAAGGAGTGTTTCAGCCTCAGCTGCTTTTTGAATGAGCCACGATATGGGGCAGCCAGTCTCAGTTTGGACGCTCTGGCTGCTCAAATCTGACTTCTGCATCACTTGACAAGCACTAGGTGCCAGGATCATTGGTATTCAAGATGTGCATCACAGATTCATGCGATGACTTTCTACTCGTATGCACTATAGAGGAGAACAGCAGTCCGTGAACTGCGACTTGACAGACTGACTGGAGGGCTGGATGCACATCCATCTCTCCTGCATCCGCATCACCAGC
This sequence comes from Semaprochilodus insignis, assembly GCA_034552555.1. Lineage (NCBI taxonomy): Eukaryota > Metazoa > Chordata > Actinopteri > Characiformes > Prochilodontidae > Semaprochilodus > Semaprochilodus insignis. The sequence continues at coordinate 3,858 of JAVGWN010002619.1, forward strand.
GAGCGTGGCTACATATAATTACTGACGCCTACGTCGTTACCACTGTGCAGACAGGTTGGTGATGTCTCACAAATCACAGCATGGAGCGTCGTCTCAAAAGATTTACCTGCTGCCTGAACACGGCCAATGGGATGAAGAGAGGCCGGGCATGTAAAAGTAAATTACAGCTGGTTTTGGTTCAAAAAAACTTAAATGGTGAAATAAGACATTTCAATGAAAACCAGGATACTCACAGGATACGATAACACATTTAGTGACTGGCTATAGGGCTCATTTGTATATCACAGCCTTCTAAAGGACTACAAAGGTCAATAACATGCTAATCATTAACAAACAACATATTATACAGCCATATTACACATGTCAAAATAAACAATATACAGCATTTTGTTCAACTGCGATACACTGATTCTGATATGCTGAATAAATTCCTCAAATTCTATGTATAATGTATTGGACTGAATTGAATGGAACTGAACTGAACTGAACTGAATATATTTCACGTGGAGGTCACAGGTTGCTAGCTAAGCTAAATGGAACTGTTTTAATTAAGCCATTTGTACCGCTCTGGCTGAATCTCCGTAGTCGATCTTGAGGTTGCCCATGGCTTTGATGATGGCCATGATGGACTGGATGGTGTTGCTGTAGACCACGGCTCTGTACTGCTTACACTCGTCTTCTGAGTAGCCATCCTCGTGGATGATCCTGGAACACACAGAGTTCAAAAGAAGACATTTAACGGTCAATAAGTGGCGCTTTGATCCTGCCAAGCAGTCTTGGTAGATGTGAGAAAGATACAGTGGTTTGTACGCTACCGCAGCAAGATGTTTCTTTAATGAGAACCACGGAACAGCAGAAGTGATCTAAGCACTCATCCGCTGCCATTCCCTAGATCAGAATGTAGCGCAACTTGAGCTGATGGCTTTAAAAATATCCACTGATTTTTCTAGCTTGCTCTCCGAACGGCGGTGTCAGCGGTTTGGAGAGATAGTTGTGTGCAGGAACTTATCCAAGGCTTAAGCAAGTCTCCAGCTTCATCCAAGTCTTTAAAGTCTGAGCTATAAGCAATTGGTGAGTAAATCTAGTGGAAAAAGACTTAAATGGAGAACAGAGCTCTGTCTGAGAAAAATCCAAATGTACACAATTTCCTTCTTTACTCCAGATTCCAGCTCCATAAAATCAGGTCTGAATTAGCTGTTTTAGTTTTGTACTGGAGCTTTAAAGCTGATGTAGGTATCTAGTAATGGAAGCTTATGTAAACCAATTAGCACCAAACACCATAGACTTGCTTATGTGTTTAGGTTATGTGATTATGCGGTACAGCATACAGTTATTTACACGGACAAAAGTACACTAGCATACCTAAACCATCTGTACACCACACAAGTAATGGTGTACTCACACTAGGCCATCTTCACCGTGTCAGTATTCATTGTTTCATCAGTAATGGTGAGCCATCCTGGTCCAGATGCAGCACAACAGGCCCCAACCATGATACTACCACCACCATGTTTCACAGATGGGATAAGGTTCTTATGCTGGAATGCAGTGTTCTCCTTTCTTCAGACAGAACGGGTCTCATTTAAACCAGAATTTTCTATTTCGTTCTCCAAAAAAACACTGTTCCAGTAGCTCTTCTGGCTCCTCCATGTGGTCTTTATCAAACTGCAGACGGGCAGCAATGTTCTTTTAGGAGAGCAGTGAGGTTCTCCTTACAGCCCTGCCATGCTCACCACTGTTGTTCAAGGTTCTCCTGATGGTGGACTCATGAACATTAGCATTAGCCACTGGGGCATTTAGCTGCTTAGAAGTTCTCCTGCGTTCCTTTCTGACCTTGTGGACTAGTAAACGTCTTGCTCTTGGAGTGATCTGTCTTGGTGGTCCGCTCCTGGGGAGGGTAATGGTGGTCCTGAATCTCCTCCATTTGTACCCAGTCTGTCTGACTGTAGATGGTGGAGTCCAAACTCTTTAGAGATGGTTCTGGAACCTTCTCCAGCCTGACTGGCATCAGCAGCTCTTCTTCTGAGGTTCCTCAGGAATCTCCTTTGTTGGTGCCATGATATACTTCCACAGTCGTGTGTGGTGAGGATCAGACTTTGACAGATTCCTAGTCTTTACATAACACAGGTCGCCCACTCACACCTGATCATCATCCCACTGATTGATTGAAAACACCTGACTCTAATCTCACCTTCAGATTCTCTGCTGATCCTAAAGGTTCACATGCGTTTACCCTCACAGATATGAAACACTGGATCGTTTTCCTCTATAAACAGAGGGCCAAGTATTTGTGTCTCATTTCTGAAACTGGGTTTACTTTATCTACTTTTGGGACTGTGTGTGAAGATCTGATTAGGTTTTAGGTCAGAAATATAAATTCTAAAGGGTCCAGAAACTTACAAGCACCACTGCATGTGTGTTAAGAGGAAAACAGTGTGAACTAGATCGGTCACCAAACTCTCCCTTTAATGTAGCTTCACTGGGCAATCTCTATTTACTCCCTTTAACAGCAGGGCAAATAAAACTGTTATGGGGCAAAGTAAGAGCTGGGCGCTGGATAGTTTTTGCTCTGGTGCTGTAGTTACATAACGAACATCATAAAGATCGACCAGCGCTAAACTAAAGAAGCAGACTTCACACACCAAACACGTCTTGGCTGATCCACTCCATTTGGGCTAAAGGGGAAATAACATACAGTGAATGTCAATTACGTAACAGAGCAAAAATGATCCCCCGTCCAGCTCTTCTTTCGCCCCTGTAACATTTTTATTTGGCCCTCCAGCAAACCAAGGCAGGGGTAACGTCTGTACAAGCTGCTTTTCCTTTTTCGCCGTGTAGTAACTGGGCTTTGGAACTCGCCACTGTCCCCTCTCATGAAAAATGGATCTTGAGCCCGAGAGCCCCAGAGAAATGTGAATTATTAAACCATTCAAGGCCAGGCGTGCGCGTAGATGTGTGCGTGTTCCTGTGTAATCACAGCCTTTCAGTTGCATTGAAAGTAATACCCGAGGCACTCGAACACACATTAATCAGAGAGAGAGGGTGGACTTTTCAAACAAGCGCTGGAATAGCTCGTAACGCAGCGCAGAGTCTTATTAATGCCGACCCCTGCGCAGACTTTCCAAAACATCTGACCATCTAACTACAGTCACGCAACACAAACCTCCTCCCCCAAGCCCACCAGGACTCGGATCATTCCCGCCTCACAGTTTTGACCATGTTCAGGCTGGGTATGGGAATAGCAGGCCAATATTTTTCATGTTTATCTGCTAATGTTTATACATAAAAATGATCAGAATTACTACTAACAATAATTCTGTAGGGTGAAAAACATTAAAATGGCAGATATTTTAGCAGAGCGGCCCAGTTTCATCTACATTAACCAACATCCTACTATTAGTACAATAAATCAATCATTAAATATCAGTTACATAGTAAATATACACCAATTTCTTTTAAATACTGGTATCCGATATCAACCAAGCCTGACATCAACCCTTATTTTCAATGTTCACGTATTTTAATATCCATGAGATCTCTCATGTTGTGCAACGTTTAGATTGGGGATGCAAACTCAAGAACACGACCCTTTGAAATCAGTTAGTCCTAAAAGTCCCCAAGTCCTGAAATCTGACTGGCCGAGCTACATTCTAAGATGCTGTACTGCAAGCTTATGAGTGCACACCGTACCTGAATTCTGTATTAAAGGTGCAGTATGCAAACTGAATCCAATACACTTTTTGTCAAATTCAGGAAATACCTCCTCATAGGCTCAAACAGACCTTAACAACAAGCTGAAGCACCTGAAAGCAGCTGCTGCACTATTTAAGGTGGAATGGGAAAACAGCTGGTGAAAAAGAATCTGGCTTCAGCTTCGTGGAGAGTTGAAAAGCATGTCAAGGATTAGGAGGCTGCTCTGGTTCTGCTGGACAGGTGGAGAACGTTAACTTATTCTGCTGCTTCACAGAACCTGTAGGTCGGTACCGTTTTGTCCTGTTTGCTAATGTTTGTGATAGTAAACAGTCAACATTAGTTACATTACTCACTGTGTGGTTGATGCTCTGATGTTATATCATGGCATTTGTCTGTTTACAAAGGGGGTGGAGCTTCTGAAGGACTACTGAAGGAACGGGTGTATTTGTTTTGCTGTTGAGTTTAAATATCAACAATCATTTTCCAGAATCATGTACTGCTCCTTTAAAGTGCCAAGATATTACATGCTCCCTGTATTGACCATGGAACATAGTACTGATGGGTGGGGTCAGATGGTTGGAGCACATACGAGGCAAATGACCCAAAACTGACTTACGTACACCCTCCACCATAAGAACCAAGAGTTCTGCTTAAACCCGGTGTGTCACATATACAGCCTGATGATGATTCTTATTCGCCCGACCAGATGGATTTAGAATCCAGGTTCTACAATAACGACTGACCATTCAGTCAGGAACTACTCCTCCGAACAATCCTACAGGTAGACGGCTGAACATGTCATTCAGGTACGTGCTATCCAGATCAACCGGAGGGTGGAGATGTTCTTATTAGATATCAGCAGTTGAAAATGTTTCAGCTCTCAATGAGAAAAGTATTATTAAGCAGCTCTCTGGTCAGCTAAACCTAACCTGGGTACCACGTCTGTTTAATATGACGCCTAATGATCAGTAACCTTGAACATCATTAAAGAGGAATTCCACTGATGTTCCAATTCAGAGTGGTTTGATGTGAAATGGCTATATTAGTGCTGTAGGCACCGGGAGCCCTGGTTCCCATCACTTCCACTGTGAAGTAATCGTTTTTGTTAGTACCTCTTTAATATGGTTCATTGTTGTAGCTGTGCTGTCGTCCTGTCGTTCCCAAATGCCACTATTTTTTAGCAGCATGCTTTATTCTTCAGTACACTTTATTTCTTGTCACTAAACCAAGTCCCTATTTCACCCTCACATGTAGAACTCAGAAACGTTCCTCAGACTGCACAATAAACCAGGTTGTTCAAATACGAACTGATATTTACCAGAGATAAACAATAAACAATTAAAGGATCGTTTTTTCACATATAGAAACAGTTAATGTGCAGACTGTTGTCTAAACTGTCCATCATTTTGTGCTTCAGGCCATAACAGAGCACAGCACCAGTGCTATCCCTTGCATTGAATCAGGACATCCTGTGGACCGAACAGGCACACACACCGGTTTATGCTGTTTTCAGCATTTAGCGAAGGCTGAGTCTGGAAAATTGAAGGGAATGTGTTGCAGTCCGTGTTTTCCAAGCGCTGTGATATCACAGAGTTATTATTTCTCCCTGACTCAATAAGCAGCTGACCCAACAGGCAGGAGAGCACACGTTTCCTGCAGATTACAATGACCCACAGACCTCTTCAGCCAACTGCGGCTACAGAAAAGGTCAGCCTGTGGACAAAGAACATAGGAGCTGAAGAAGAGCACAGGCAACCTCTCTTTAGTGAGAAGGAAGGGGCAGTGAGCTCACAAGACTGTGACTACTATACTGCACACTGTATACTACAGTAGTATGTACTGCACACTGTATACGCCCCCTGTGTGTAGTACACAGTACAGTACCAAGTTCTGACCTACAGTGTAGTATACTAATACAGTCACATGACCAGTTACCTCACATTTACCTCAGAGCTGTTATTACTGTATCCACTGTTTAGAGCTAGCTGCTGCTAACGCTGCTCAGTTCACCTGAAATACAGTTAGCCTAGCTGTTAGCTCCCCTCGGCTATTTCACTCTAAAACTGATCCTCTAAAGCGAGTTCACCTTTTATTAATCTTCAGACCTGAATATTTTAACTTTCTGAGGCTCATTCTGATGAACACACACCCCACTACAATCACTACACCCACATTTACACTCGGAGTGAGCTGCGTTTAGCTCCTCAGTGCTACCCGCCGCCATTTTCTCTGGTTGAAGCAGGCTGAGAGCTGGTGAGGCCGCGGTGCATGATGGGATGCAGTACACCATGAACATAGCTCCACCTGTACACTAGAACATCTGACTGGAGTAGAACACCATCCGGGTATCTCCAGTGCACTGCAGATTTACAATTTGCTCACATACTACATACTACTATCAGGTAGATTTACTGCACGAGTAGTATGTAGTATGCCATTTCAAATACAGCCAGACTCTCGTGCTGACTGACCTGGAGAGCCTCATTTAGTACAAAAGATAGAATCAGTTTACATTCCTGAATAATGACACACTTAAATCAAATCACTGCCATTTCATGATGGTGAACATGATACAGTGGTCATGTCTATAATGAACTAACTAAAACTAGAACTGGACTGATACTCACACCGTACTGTCCACCCTCACTAGACAGAGCTAAAGGAAGTAACTTTCTGACGACCCAAACTGATTACGATACAGCTGCTCCCACATCAGCAAGAAAGAACAACTCCTGACAGCAGTCGCTGCCCAGAGCAAACACGATTAGCACTTCCTGACAGCAATGCCCACCAGAGCAGCATCTAAAGTAGGACAGCTTTAGGAGTCATTAGGAGACGGTGTTCATTAATCATAAGTAGACTGAGTCGTATTCAGCTAAAAGCCCAGCGATAAAGGTCTGCTGGTGCCGCGTCTGGCACCGCAGGTTTACAAAGGAAATGAAACACTGCCCTGAGATAAGGGACCGAGATGCTATAAAACAGAAGCGCATTATCTCTCCACTGATGTCATTCTTAGAACAAACGAAAACAAACAAAGCTTTCCTCAATAGACTTGAATGTAGTCAATCAAAGATATGTTTGGTGCCCAAAACTGGCTCATTAGCTAATGTAGCTAACAAGTAATAAAAGCTTATATCCCACCAATTAACAGAGAACGAGCTGCATGCACTAATCACCATGCACATGCTTTAAACCGCACTGAGTTGTTAAATACACTCATCGTCAAAAACATTACTACAAATATCTGCACCCAGAAGGAACCAACCCACAGGAATGAAACGTGGTGTGTAGGTCTGACATTGTGAGACATGCTAATGATTCACGCTTCAAATTCGGCCGCACATGTGACTTAAGTAAGGACGGGTCTTATCTCTGTACCTGACTGACCCAACATCCACGATT
>JAVGWN010002620.1:0-10952 GCA_034552555.1 Semaprochilodus insignis
CTTGTTTGTTCACTCACTGGCCACTTTATCAGAAACACCTACCTTCTGTTGCCACACACTGGCCACTTTATCAGAAACACCTACCTTCTGTTGCCACTAACTGGCCACTTTATCATAAACATCCACCATGTACCTCTTTCATCTAAATGGCCACTTTATTAGAAACAGCAGCAGACACCGTGGACAGCTCCGCTGTGTTTGGTCTGAGTGCTGCTGGACGGGTGCGCTCTGCTCCGCGTCTCCCTCTGCGAGAGTTCTAGAGAACCGCACGCTCGCTGCTGAATAATGCATGCGTGAGAATAAGCAGGACAGCAGATCAGGAGGCTCAATTATACTGAATAAATTATGCACACCCAAACACGCTCTCCGAAACGAAGGGAGCGGCTCTAATGAAAGGTGCAGAACAGCAAAGCCTGTTCATTAACGTCACATTCGTTTGGGTTTCAGGAAAGTGAGGAGGAGCAGAGCCCAGAGACCTCCTGTTATATAACGGCTCCTTCGTATTTGTGGAAACGCTGCTGTGCTCCACCTAGCCCAGTGAAATGGCCAGTAAGCTGAAGCACAAGGGGGGAGTTTCTGATAAAGTGGCCAGTTAGTGTAAGCACAAGGTAGGTGTTTCTGATAAAGTGGCCAGGGAGTAGAAGTACATGGTGGTGTTTCTGATAAAGTGGCCAGTTAGTGTAAGCACAAGGTGGTGTTTCTGATAAAGAGGCCAGTGGTCAGAAGTACAAAGTTGGTGTTTCTGATAAAGTGGCCAGTGATTGGAAGTACAAGGTAGGTGTTTCTGATAAAGTGGCCAGTGAGTGGAACTACAAAGTTGGTGTTTCCGATAAAGTGGCCAGTGAGTGGAAGTACAAGGTAGGTGTTTCTGATAAAGAGGCCAGTGGTCAGAAGTACAAGGTAGGTGTTTCTGATAAAGGAGCCAGTGATTGGAAGTACAAGGTAGGTGTTTCTAATAAAGTGGCCAGTGAGTGGAAGTACAAGGTAGGTGTTTCTAATAAAGTGGCCAGTGAGTGGAAGTAAAAGGCTGGTGTTTCTGATAAAGTGGCCAGAGAGTGGAACTACAAAGTTGATGTTTCTGATAAAGTGGCCAGTGCATGTGTGTACAAGGCTGGTGTTTCTAGTAAAGTGGCCAGTTAGTGTATCAGTGAGCGTATATTGGGCCACAGATGAGTCTGTTTCCACTCAGATGCTGCAGTTAGAGGCCAAACGGTCCTCCCTGCTCCCAGGTACCCCGGCGGTTATCCGTACTTGTGCGTCTTTTCCTCCGCTATTTGCCGTGTAATCCTGTAAAGCTTCTCTTGTTGAAGTTGTGTGTGAAGCGCGTGTGTGCTGTTTGAACTCGTCATCTCCTCTGAGTGCTTCCAGAGCATTTTCTGGCCAGAGAGAGCTATTGATCTTCATACGGCCCTGTTTTTTCTGCCTGCACTTTCAGCTGCTCTGCCAGGGATACTTAAGTGGTATGCAGACACTTACACACACAAACGCACACACACAAACACTGAGCTCATATAAACACTGCACTCATACTCGCGCTGTTTCACTGAAATGACTTCTCACAGCGGCCAATCATACATCAAAGCCATTATATTAAACATTACGTCATAGGAGATGGTAATTCAGTTCATTAGAAAGATGGAAATTCTGTGAAATATCCATGAAATATCCAAAATTTACACAAAATATTAGTAGTAGATGGACGAGTCTGGGTTTGGCGGTTGCCAGGAGAACGGTACTTGTCTGACTGCACTGTGCCGAGTGTAAAGTTTGGTGGAGGGGGGATTATGGTGGGGGGGTGTTGTTCAGGAGTTGGGCTCGGACCCTTAGTTCCAGTGAGAGGAACTCTTAATGCTTCAGCAGAAGAGACTCTGGACCATTTCATGCTCCCAACTTTGTGGGACAGTTTGGGGACGGCCCCTTCCTGTTCCAACATGACCGCACACCAGTGCACAGAGCAAGCTCCATAAAGACATGGATGAGGGAGTTTGGTGTGGAAGAACTGGACTGGCCTGCACAGAGTCCTGACCTCAACCCGATAGAACACCTTTGGGATGAATTAGAGCGGAGACTGTGGCCAGGCCTTCTCGTCCAACATCAGTGTCTGACCTCACAAATACGCTTCTGGAAGAATGGTCAGAAATTCCCATAAACACATTCCTAAACCTTGTGGAAAGCCTTCCCAGAAGAGTTGGAGCTGTTATAGCTGTAAAGGGTGGAACATCATATTACACCCTATGGGTTAAGAATGGGATGTCACTTAGGTTCATATGCGTGTGAAAGCTAAGGGTCTGAAAAAAGCGTGGAACTGTGAAAACACCCATAAATCCTGGATTACCTCGTGTCCTGAAATGACGTTTGTGATGTTGTGGACACTTAAACAGCAGTGTCCTCTAAAACCAGGCCAGCAAGTGGTAGAAGTGGTCAGCAGATAGCAGCACAGATCAATTACTGGAGATAAGAATGTGCAGAAGAGGCTCTTCAGCAGACCACTGGGTGGCGCTATTGTTGCCCCCTCTTTCCTCAACAACTGACACGCCCATACATGTCGTCACAGTTCGTGCTGAAGAACCTGCTATTCTTTGGTTTCAGCTGGAAACCAACTTTTGGGTTCTGAAGCTGTTTATTTATGGTGGAAATGGACTGAACGGCTCAAAATTAGGTGCACGAACCGGAACACGTTCCACATTGGGGGGGGAAGGTCTATAGCAGAACTGATGTTGTTTCACGGCACACTGTTAATAAACATGGGGAAATGTATATTAGCATAGCTAAAACCTGCAGGAGCATCAGGTTTTAGCACTAAGGTTTAATTTATTGGTAAATAAAAGTGAGTGACGATGTAGGCAGTTAGCACAATGCTAAGTGGTGGGGTACAAGCGTCTTACTTAGCACTGTAGCTCCGAACTAAAAAAGCAAACTTCAAAAACAGGTCTTGGCTGATCTAGTAAACGGAAAATGGGATAAATTTCCCAGCATGTTGGATATCTCTCTGTAGATCATGGAGAGAGATTGTGTAGAAGGCTCCAGCGCATATGTAGCATCTTTGCCAGCAGCATTGCACCAGCATGCTGCTTATCTCAGACTAGCATTTCATTCGGATTGCAGGTGAGGACCGGAGTGTGTGCCGGTGTATTGTCTCTGGAGTGAAGGAGGTCCAGTGGGAAGGCAGTTCGCTTATTAGCATGCTATCAGGAATAGCAGGAACAGACCTGTCACGATAACAGCGGCGCTGCAGGCTGTACTTTAGCTCAGGCGTTCTGCATAGACCACCATTATACACTGTTTTAGAGCTCTCTGTTAAACACTCCGTCTGTCTGTGCCTGTCACTCTTACTCGAACCAGAATAGCTCCTACCCTGTGCCTCCACTCACTGGCCTCTGTTTTAGAACCACCCACGTCACTGGTGCGAGTAGTGGGCATTGGCTAGCAACACTGGCCTAGCTAGCACATAGGCATATACACCTACATCCCTACACCCCCTAGGCAACTACACCCTTGGACTAGAGGACGTCTAATACAATATGTGCATCAACAGATGAGCTACAGTCTCTTACTGAACACCAGCAAGGCAGCGCTGCGAGGATGAGGTTTCCGATAAAGTGTCCAGGGAGTAATTTGCCTATAAATGTCTGTATATTGTTTACGTGGAGGGAATTATGGGCTATAATCCTCCTGATAATCTCTCTTTGTGTAATTATAATCTTAGCTCACCAGGGGACATTTCATGGGCCTGTGAGCTTGGAGTAAAGTCCTGCCAGACATCACAGACAGTGAGAGACTGAGAGCTGGGCGTTTGAACCACTCACCCGTTTCTGCACCTGTTGCCCAGCGGGAGTTTGCTACCATGCTGTGCTTATCCCTGTAACAAACATGGAATACACAACAGACTGGATATTAATTCCCGACTGTTTCCTGCCTCAGTGAAGGAGCTTAGGGTCACTCTCTGGGTGGCTGCGGGGCTCCTGCCTCACTCAGATAGCTGAGAGTTGGGCTGTGGGGGGATATGGGGCTTCTGTCTCACACAGGGAACTGAGAGTTGGGCTGTGGGGGACGATATGGGGCTCCTGCCTCACTCAGAGAGCTGAGAGTTGGGCTGTGGGTAGGACATGGAGCTCCTGCCTCACTCAGAGAGCTGAGAGTTGGGCTGTGGGAGGATGTGGGGCTCCTGCCTCACTCGGACAGCTGGGAGTTGGACTGTGGGCAGGATATGGGGCTCCTGCCTCACTCGGACAGCTGGGAGTTGGACTGTGGGAGGATATGGGGCTCCTGCCTCACTCGGACAGCTGGGAGTTGGACTGTGGGGGCATGTGGGGCTCCTGCCTCACTCAGAGAGCTGGAGGTTGGACTGTGGGGCGATATGGGGCTCCTGCCTCACTCGGACAGCTGGGAGTTGGACTATGGGAGGATGTGGGGGTCCTGCCTCACTCAGAGAGCTGAGAGTTGGGCTGTGGGGAGGATATGGGGGTCCTGTCTCACTCAGAGAGCTGAGAGTTGGACTGTGGGGAGGATATGGGGGTCCTGTCTCACTCAGAGAGCTGAGAGTTGGACTGTGGAGGGATGTGGGGCTCCTGCCTCACTCAGAGAGCTGAGAGTCACTCTGTGGAGACCGTGGGGGTCCCGGCTCACTCTATGGCTATGAGGGACTGTGTGTGTCCTACCTCACTTAGGGAACTAAGAGTCAGCTTGTGGGGGACTGTGGGGGTCCTGCCTCTCATGGAGAGCTGAGAGTTGGACTGTTGGGGGCTGTGGGGGTCCTGTCTCACTCGGGGAGCTAAGAGTCAGGCTGTTGCAGGCTGTGGGGGTCTAGCCGTCCTCAGAGAGCTGAGCGTGAGGCTGTAGGGGCTGGAGAGTAGTCTGAGGTTTTGTGTGTGTTCCTTTAAGACTGACGTGTAGACCCCCTGCTGAGCCTGCATCATTACACACACACAACAACACACACACACACACACACGCACACGCACACACACACACACATAGTGGTTGCTAGGCAAACTGCAGTCTCATTAACTCCAGCAGAATGTGCTGAATATAGAATGAAGCAGCTGCAGAGAAAAAATTATATATATATATACACTGTGTATATAACACATTACCTGACCAATGTAACCTTCATTTAAAGGGGAATTCCACTCAAATTTCTGCATAATTAAACTTGCCAGGTCAGATTTGTTTCTGCTGCCTGAGGTCTGAGACATCTTCTGTTGTGCTATAGATCTGAGAAGATTCTGGCAGTCTGAAATCCAATGGACCTTTTTACCTTGTTTGTTCTTGTTCACATGAGGAATAAAGACCTGTTGCTACGGAATAAAGTCAAAAATCATTCAAAAAATGAGATTCTTGATTCTCTTTAATCTATGATTGAAATTATTTCTACTGCCTACTACTACTAAACTCCGTCTGACGTTCGGTTACATCACCGTAAGCCACTGGCATACACTAACCAATAATACCGGAGCAAGTTCTCCCTCCTCCTCCGCCAACCTCACCAGTCATTGGAGAGAACCCTCGTCAGTTCCGCTCACGGCTGCGTGTACATGTATGTCAGTTAAAGTGTTAGAAAAGCGAGAGCAGCTCTTATGCTAACAGACTAGCCTGCTAACCCACATGCCATCTCATCTATGGACAATAAATGAGTTGGGTTCTTTGGTTGAAGTGACAGTAAATTTGAGCCACAGTGTCTACACTGAGCTGCTGGAGAACCAGGTTTTGCCTTTTGCTCATCATACAGAGGAGCACAACATTCCTATCCCTGTATTCCAAGATGTCTCATGTTCACAGGGCTGCAAATGTGACTGATTGGGATGATGAACATTCAGGAGCATTCACACATCTGGACTGCCCCACAAAATCCCCAGATTTGGATCCACTTGGAAATCTGTGGGAACTACCTGGAACAACCAGTAAAATGCCAGGGAAGGCATCCACCGATTCTGGACCAACTGACCAGTTCTTTGAACATTGATATGGCCTACATCCAGAAACTTGGCCAGTACATGCCACATCCAATCCCAGCTGTTTTTCCTTTAGCTTCTCTGCGGATTCTGCCAACCCTCTGTTAGTCTGACTCTGGAATGACCACTTTTCGCCATCCAGTCACATCCTAAAGAGTCACAACATGTCCTGCTCACAATTACTTCCCACCGGAGTAGCCTGTTTCCAGATACCGTCCCCTGTTTCACTTGGGAATACAGCCCGTTAAGGAAGAGTCCTGATATCCAATTCATGTTGACTTTAGAATCCATTCATGGAGGGAGACAAAATTGTCCCCAAAGATTTGATCCACGGTCATCAACATTCCATATAACACTCAGAAGACACGTGTAGGTTCACTGGTGGTTCTAGATAGCAAATAAAGTGTCTATATGTGTGTTGTGGACATGGAGAACCCTGGTTCCCTTCACCACCACTGCGACCCATCCACTTTGTTTACATCTCAGCCTCTGAATTACGCAGGCAGCTTGGAAAACCGGTGGAATTCCGCTTTGACCTCTTTGTGAGTTATTATGTGAGGCACATGGTCTGATCCCGTCCAATGATTATGACGTTCCTTTAATCCGTTTACGAGTGCAATCTATATATTAAACAATGCATGACATTCTATAAACAACTTCATTTGTAAACAAGATTAATTCTTATTCATGGCAGAGATGCTGCATGGGATGAGTTCTTGGCGTGCGGGGGTTTAAACAGGCTTACTGCCTGATAGCTATACGATATGGATACGCAGTTACAGTATATGAGATCAGAAACAACAGTCTTACGTTCCTCTGTATCCTCTGAGGCTGTACGTAGTTTGATCATGTTCAGACTTTGCCTGCAGTGTTATTATTAGATTATAGTATATGCCCTCGATTTCTGATGGTTTCCTGGATTTCAGTGCAAACGGAGGGAAGAGGGTTGCCAGATTGGGTCATTGTCCAAAAACATTGGGTGGATTTTGATGGGACTGAGCAAGGACTGCACTGCAGTGACACTGACGTGGTGGTGGTGTGTTAGTGTGTATGTGTGGTGCTGGTGTGAGTGGATCAGACACAGCAGTGCTGCTGGAGTGTTTAAACACTGTGTCCACTCACTGTCCACTCTATTAGACACTCCTACCTTGCTGCTCCACCTTGTAGATGGACAGTCAGATGATAGCTCATCTGCTGCTGCACAGTGCAGTGTTGGTCATCCTCTAGTCCTGCATCAGTGGGCACAGGACTCTGCCCACAGGACACTGCCCACAGGACACTGTTGGCTGGATAGTTTTGGTTGGTGGATGATTCTCAGTCCAGCAGTGATACTGAGATGTCCAGCAGCACTGCTGTGTCTGATCCACTCACACCAGCACATCACGCACTAACACACCACCACCACGTCAGTGTCACTGCAGTGCTGAGAATGATCCACCACCCACATAGTACCTGCTCTGTGGTGGTCCTGTGGGGGTCCTGACCATTGAAGAACAGGGTAATACAGTATACAGAGAAACAGATGGACTACAGTCTGGAACTGTACAACTACAGAGTGTCCTATATGGTCAGTGGAGCTGATACAGTGGACAGTGAGTGTAGATACAAGCAGGTGTACCTAATGAAGTGACCGGTGGGTGTAGATTTTCACCAGATGACTTGAACGTCTCTATTTGGAACAGATTAATCATGCTAGGATGATTAGCACGTTCTGTATAGTGGTGGGGGGGATCAGACAGACAGACCGAGAACTGTGGCATGACGTGTTTGATCGAATTGGCCTTACTTGATATCGCACGGCCTGTGACTGACTGTCGCGTGTGCACACGTTGCCACGACGATGCTGAAACAGTATACTGTGTAACTCTAGTGGGTGCTTCTTGAGAAGGGCCCCCACTTTTGCTTCCTTATACTATGTGACAATAAACATGAAATATTGGTCTATCTGTGACTGAAATACTCATCTACCAATTTACAAAGGCAAGACCTGAGTGGTTAGCCTACATTACTGATGTGATGTTGGTGTAAGTGCTACGGGGTTTAGCGTTATGGTTGAAATGCTGACCTGTGTTGGATAATTGGAGGTAGATTTTGGCAGGCTGTGAACAGTTTATTGGCTGGAAACTATAGAGGCAATCTGGCCCCCCTGGTGAGAAGGGAAGTGGAAGACAAAGAGGGATACAGTACAGCATCTCACAGTTGCTAAAGGTTGAACAGTGCCAGCTTCACTCTGCTGTCGAGACTCAATGAATGTTTACAGCAAGAACAGACGAGGCCAAATGGTGAACAGTGCTGTACCTAGAACCGTGCAGTGGAGCTGATTGTGTGGCTGGTGGTATCTCAACTAGCTCAATGCATGCTAACCCATGCTTCACTGATCTTGAGCGAGAGAACTAGAGCGACTGGAGACTGTTCTGTAGGGTTTAGACCTGGCTCCTCATATCAGGTTCTCCTCATAGCAGGTTCTCCTCATAGCAGGTTCTCCTCTTAGCAGGTTCTCCTCATAGCAGGTTCTCCTTCTGTTTATCTTAAAGCTTTACTGTAGAATAAAAGTGACATCAAACTATAAAATAGCCCTCATGGAATTTTACAGTCCACCTTAAAACCCTCCAGAATGGAGCTTTACAGGAGGATGAACCAGCTTTCTTAACCTGCAGTGGAGCTGATAGAACAAGGTTCATTTCTAAGCAGGTTTGGAGCAATTCTATTGGTCGGTCCCTCATGAATATTCACTAAACTGAAAGGAGAACTAGAGCTTTTACACTGTGCAGAAAAAGAGATCAAAGTTTTTACACCACTAAATATATATTAGAGGTGGAGATATGGAGAAATATCATACTGTGGTACATCAAGAGGATATGTGGTATAGACTCTCATCAGTCGGAGCTGTTACGTGTAAGACTGTAGAGCCTTTAAGATGTGTCTGAACTCACATGGATCACAGCTTTCTCACATGGCTTCTTTCCCCTTAAATTAAGGGTTGTTATGAAGTTCATGAAGTTCAGCTCCACCATGGAAAGACATTCTCTATACAGCTGTTTCATAAGCTAGCGTAGCGCTAACATTGACTAAGTTACCAATAACATAGTCTCGCATTGCTGGACTCTAGTCTAGTATAGAGAGTCTAGTATTAGTATCTCATAATTATGACTAATTTTCTCATAATTATGACTTTGCATCTCATAATTTTCACTTAGCGTCTCATAATTATGACTTAGCCTCTCATAATTTTGACTTAGCATCTCAGAATTATGACTTAGCATCTCATAATTATGACTTAGTATCTCAGAATTATGACTTAGCATCTCATAATTTTCACTTAGCATCTCATAATTATGACTTAGCATCTCATAATTGACTTAGCGTCTCATAATCATGAATTAGCATCTTATAATTATGACTTACTTTCTCATTATTATGACTTAGCATCTCATAATTATGACTTAGCATCTCAGAATTATGACTTAGCATCTCATAATCATGAATTAGCATCTCATAATTATGACTTACTATATGGTGGAAATGGTCCTCCATATATTAGTCCTACATAAGATGTTATCATAATATTGCCCACAGTATGGACTTGCTAGCACTGCTCTTGTTCCAGTTTTTGTCCTGCAACATTACTTTAGTAAAAAGTGATAAAATTGATATTTCTGGACAAATGAGTTGTATTAACAAAATACAGCAATGAACATGGAAACATATTTTACCCTTAGCGTAAATGTAGTTGTTTGGGTTCCATATACTCTGAATGGACATTAGCATGGCCTAAGATGATGGTAGCAGTCTTCTTGAAGCCTGAACTATCTGTACTGCAGTCCATGTTTGTAAATAGCAATGCATCATACAGAGTCATAATCTATATTATTAAGAATGTTTGAGACTAAATAAAAACTCAGGTCATCATGCTAATTGGCTAACTAATTGTCTTCACATACGCAGGTCTTACCTTCGACTAGCGGAAAAGCAGCAGCATACATAATCACTTAGCTGTTGATTATTGCTCACTGGTGTTTCAAGTAAGGGGCTTATGGGTAAAGCAGGGAGACTGCATGTTTGATGTCTGGTTGAACAGTCGCTGGTTCTCTATGCAGCTCTGCTAATGTGACTCTTGTTCTGACAGGGTTTCAAGGCAGATAAAGGAATTCTTTTGATCCCTGGAGTCGGAACTCACTGTCCGGCTAATCACACACCTCCTGATCACACGTACAATAGCGTATGGAGTCTAGGGATTAGAGCAGGAACAGGAGAGAAATGAGATTCCTCAGATATGATCTGCAAGCGTCACGCGATTCGTGCTCTGCATTGAAATCCACGTGCACGTTTGCTACTCGCTGCCCGATTTCATTTTCACATTCAATTAGGTGTGCTTAGAGCCTCTCTCTCCTCATTCCCGGAATATTTGGATGAACACCACAAAGTTTGGAATATATGTTTTCAGTTACATACAGCACTGTGCAAACGTTCCATCCTTTATTCATCACCTATTTCATGTCCAATCGAACTAGCTATTCCGGTACCAGTGAGTTCTTTTGATGGGAATACCCAGTCTCATTAACAGCGGTCCTCAGATGGTGACGTTTCCCACTGTTCTGATGATGGCTTGCATCGATCTCTGGGGTCGGATGCGTTGGGTGCTGGGTGTGGAAGTCTAATTATTACTGTTTAGGTTGCCGTGTTTCAGGTTGCATAAAAAATGTGAGATATCTCACCTGCTGGAGACACACACGCCTCCCTGTGTAATTAGACCTAGAGCAGAATAATAATCTGATTCTTATGGAGGGATTACTGGATTACTGGATGTACTGTTATATCCCCAGGAAAATGGAATAGAATGCAAAACGTTGGCAGTGTATATAAATGTAATGTATATCATAAATAAATAGTACACATTGTATAAAACTCTAACTCTATATAACTCTAAGCTCTAAATGTAGGTATTGTGGTATAGACTGAGTCTGTTCTACAGTTTCTCGTTAGGTGGAGTGTATAACTCTA
>JAVGWN010002621.1:0-10952 GCA_034552555.1 Semaprochilodus insignis
ACCAAATCTGGACCAACTGACCAATTCTTTGATGTAAGAGTGTCTGAGCATTGATGTGGTGGGTGGCTGCGAACAGTGTCCCACCGTACTGGACCATTACTAGGCTGGGTTTTAGCCCTTTGTGCCTCTGTGAAGTGCTGGTTTACCCGTGCATGCACTTCCCAGTTATCCACTAGCCCACCACTAAGAGAGGCTAGCGGTCCTGGTGGCTGGTAGCACCGCAGTGCTCTGCGAGGAGAGCAGCTGACCTGGAGATCCGGACAGTCTGGGTAAAGCTGATGTACCTGTTCCTTGGTGTTCTGTGGAAGCAGTGCTGCAGAGTCTGGATCAGTCAGTTCCACCAGCGCTAGTTTGGACGGTGTGAGCCTCGTATTGACTGCATGACTGCATGTTTGTGGTGATCTTCCGTTTGTTGTCCGTGATCCACTCTAATCTCAGCGCCGGACTGAGTGATCTGTCCTTGCGTGAATGCAGGCTGTGTGTGCTGCGTGTCCCGGGGGTGCGGTCACAGGTGCTCCGTCTCCGTGCTGTGTTGGATTTACGGCAGACGTTGCTGGCCGTGCTGGCTGCGCGTGCGGCAGCACTTGGGAGTGTCTGTGTGTGTGTGCTGTGGGATCAGGGGAGCGGGATCGCGGTGGCACCAGCCAGGCCCATCTGTGCGTCACCTGGCCCGGGCGCTGGGGAGTCTGGGTAATGAGTGGGAAGGAATGGCATCGCTGGGCCGCAGTGGAGAGGTAATTATGGAGTGGAATCCATGCAGAAACAGCACATCTGGATCTAGCAGGCTTGGAAACGCAGAGGTTGAGGACAAGCTCAGTTTGGCTCTGTTCGGGACAGGATGCAGGAGGTACGTGAGGGCCAGATTGCAGGAAGGCCATAGGCTGCTTGGCTTGGTCAGGAAGGGTCAGTAGCTTAGTAGCCTCGTGCTAATAATTAGGGAAGCACAGTGATATCGGAATCACTTCAGTATCAGCAGATATTCCCTGAAAGGAGTGATGATGATGATGTCATGTATTTATTAGTGTGTTTGTTTATGGGTGGAGTGGAAGTGGTGCTGGGTTACTGTGCTAAACCTCTCAGGAGTAAACGTTGTACTGTATAATTAACGGTGTAGTTGTGTGACTGTATAATTAATATTTCTGACACATTTTCCAAGTAAAACTACTGTGCAGTGGAACAGCGGCTGTAGTGCACCTGTACCTGTACTCCCAACCAGATATGAGGAATACATTAAGCCTCCCTCAGTCCTACTGACCATTTCCTCTAACACGACGGGGGGGGAGAGAGAAAGGGAAGAACAGAAGAACTTTGAGAACTTTGAGGAGTTGACAAAAGAAGCTGAATTGGAATTCTGGATCAGAGACAGGAAGTGCTCGTGTTAGCCAGGACTGCAGGTGCATCAGATGCCCAGTTCAGTTTGAAATGAGTGAATAACAAGCTGGAACTGCTAAACAAATAAACGAGTGTATGATGACAGAGTGAGAGAGGAAGAGAGGAAGAGAGAGGGGTTGATGGAGAAAGGGAGAGAGGGAGAGGCTGATAGAGAAAGAGAGAGACTGAGGGAGAGAGAAGAGAGAGGGGTTGATGGAGAAAGGGAGAGAGGAGAGAGAGTAAAGGCTTCAGACAGACGTCCGGGATCTACTGAGTTCACTAAAATGTACATAGAGATAAAGGAACATCTGCACCCAGGAGGAGTCAACCTGCAGGAGTGAAACTCGGTGTGTGGGTTTGACATGGTGACACATACTAATGATTCAAGTTTCACACTCGACCGCACATGTGACGTGAACTAGGACGGGTCTTATCTCTGTACCTGACTGACCCAACATCCACCATTACAGACATCCAGCGAGCAGTGATGTCCTCCATGAGTCATCCTGTTAGTGCAGCACCATTGGCAGACGGCTGCACCACGCAGGACTACATGCACACAGACCGTCACCACGACTGTCCTTAACACCACGTCACCGTCACCAAAGCCATCTGGCGTGTTGGGTTAGCAAACACGGCGGCCCGACGCCATACTGAGAGACAGACTTCTGTATGTGTAGCTCAATAAATATTGATCATATCAGTCTAAATTGATCATCAGTTATTGATCCTGGTGACCTTTATCTTCCTTCCCAACACACCTGCAATCCCACACCTCCTTCTGGGAGCAGATGTTCCTTTGATGATGGGTGTATATGTATAATCTGCTAACAGCTCAGCTAATGAGCGGAAGCATGAAGGTGGAGTTATCTGGCGTTCAGGAGAAGGAAACGGATCTTCTGAGGAAGCGGTTCGGTGCTTTGTACTTGTATGTGTTTTATGTTTGGATATGAAAAGAAATCATTAGACTGTAATTACTCTAGAACCTTCTCAGACGACAGGAGGCAGTTTCAGGAAGGAAACCGGAATAACGTTAACTTCTCCTTTAATTATTATCCTGTGTAAACAGATACGACTGTTTCTCTTCTCATACAGATGTTGAAACCTGGAGTATCTGCTGATACGGATCTGATATTTCTGCTTTACGCAGAGCGTTATGGTGAACACTCCGAGAACAATCCCAGTGTATTTCTGGTTCCTTGCGTGGTTAAATGGTTCTTCTCTGTGATGTTGTATGTTGCTGCTGGTGGAACCTCAAAAAACATACTGTACTTTTAAAGCCAGTGGAACCAGACGTCTTACCGAGTCGTTTTGGGTCATTTCTTTTAGTCCATCCGTCATGAAACTCACACACACTGTACAGACCAACCAACAGCTTATATCAGAACCTGTAAAACAGCAGATTAAAGATATGAGGTTGTCCTCTGTCAGCAGTCACATGATTCTGTAACACAGGTTCTAAAATGGTTCTATTTAGTTCTGTTGTTACAAGTCATAGAACCTTTCTGGTATCTTACAATCACACTGTATACTGTATTTATATGTCAAAATCAGGAAATTAATATTATATAAGACTATACGAGGAATGATGTCATATTTAGGTGTGTTTCTGTAGAGAACAACAACAACAACAACAACGTCATGTGATTTGATCTGGAATGTTCAAACCTGTACATGGGACTGAATACAGCCCTTTTCTGAAAGGTCTGATAACAAACCAGGCAAAAAACAGAATTCCAGACACGACAGACTGCTGTGCTGTTATTACATTAGATTTCTATTGATCTTCGATTGATCAATTATAAATGATCATATTTGTTTTATAGCCCACGTGTTTTATATTATATAAACTTATTTCTTATTTTATATCTGTATTTTATGTATCAGCTCAGATACAATGTGAACCGGGCTCACCCTCAGTGTACTCCGAGTTTAAATAAAGAAATGATGTGTTGATTGATATTAGCCATTTAGAGCTGGATAAGTCAAGTCAAGTAGTTTTATTGTCAGTACTTCAATATGTACAGACATACAGAGGACTGAAATTGTGTTACTCTCCGTCCCAAGCAAATAAACATTAAACTATAAATAGATACAACTAAAAGAAGAACAAGGGTATATACAACGTAATAAACAATAAACATGAACTAGACTGACGCAGACACACGGTCGAGTACAATAAGGCCCTGAGAGACATAAAGGAGACAGTAAGACACAGATTGTGGTTTTTCTGACCAGTACTGTGATTATGATCTGTAAATGGACTCTGTGCCTGTTTGAGGCAGGGTGTAGTGTGCCAGGCTGCCAGGTAGTTGTGTTAGTGTTGTGATGTACACAGGACCTGGATGTGGAGCTACTTCTGGTTTGTGTAGGCAGTTCACATGTTATTAAGCAGATTTTCCCCATTTAGACCTTCAGCCATACAGGCTATTACGATCATTCAGCAGCAGCCGGTCATCAGTCATCATGTAGAAGTTATTGAGTCATTTTCACCTTCTCGGGTGGACGAAGAGACTTTCAGAAGTGCTGCTGGTGTGGACGAAGGTCTTC
This sequence comes from Semaprochilodus insignis, assembly GCA_034552555.1. NCBI lineage: Eukaryota > Metazoa > Chordata > Actinopteri > Characiformes > Prochilodontidae > Semaprochilodus > Semaprochilodus insignis. The sequence continues at coordinate 3,922 of JAVGWN010002621.1, forward strand.
TTTCCTTCTGCTTAAAGCTTTCCTGTGGAATAAAACACACCAAACTATAAACTAGCCCTCATGGAATTATACAGTCCACCTTAAAACCCTCCAGAATGGACCTTTACAGGAGGGTGAACCAGCTTTCTTACCCTGCAGTGGAGCTGATAGAACAAGGTTTATTTCTAAGCTGATTTGGAGCAGTTCTATTGGTCGGTCCCTCATGAATATTCACTAAGCTGAAAGGAGAACTAGAGCTTTTACACTGTGCAGAAGAAGAGATCACAGGTTGTGTTCTTACTGTGCTAGCACGTTAGGCCGCAGCAGTTACTACCAAAACACATCGTGCAGGTCCGCTGAGCTCAGCCTGGAAGGCACCGTCCCATCAGTCCGTCCCGCCTGGCGCCGGTTCAAATGAGAGATTTCAGTAATTAAACTGATAGAGGTCAGGCTGGGACGTTTCCTGGCTACTGAGGACTGATTTCCCAGCGTCAGTAAGGATCATGAGGAACCCGCAGACGGTCCAACTTTGATATAGCACTTATTATCAGGAGTAATTGAATTCTGTGAAGTTCTCGCCTTCACCCTTCCAGGCGTGCTCAGAGTGAGGGTCCTGTTAGAACCATGCCCCCTTCAGCTGAGTTCCCTCAGAGCGTTGGTTTGTTGAGTGGTTTTTGGGAGTAGGAGGTTCACGGTGCAGGTTTGGAGTGTTGCGCGCTAGCCGCTTGGCCAGGCTTCAGAAAGCCTCCTCGCCGGGCCAGCAGACACCTGGTGCCCACTCCTCACTCCGGCTCAGCAGCCTCATTAGCGTGAAACAAGAGACCCCAGTCGACTGGTCCGCTCCTGCTAGCGCATTGCGCTAACTACCCGTCTGTTCAGCAGCCAGCTAGCTCACAATGCACACGATTCTTCCCCCCGAGCCTCCGACGATGAAAGTAGATTGAGCACATCCATCAGGCGTGCGGGCCTATTGTGTCAGCCGTAATGTGTTTTTAATTGCGCGCGCTTTTTCCCTTTTATTTATTTCCTTTTCTTTTGATTTGAGTCTATATGTCACGCTCTATCAGCCGTGGACAGAAGCTGCTCCCACCCCCCCTTCCCGGTGCCACACATCTCTCACTGCCTGCGCTAGGCAGAGCTAAAAATGGCCGCCGTGTCGTTAAGAGACAGGGCCCTTCTCCAGAGCACAATTTGCTAGCGCTAGCACAAAGACAGCGGGAGATGGACGGACTGACTAATGTGTTTGTCAGCGGCCTGATGAGTCAGCTGAAGAACAAAGCCTGTCCGGTCTGGCTTTTCTCCTGACGCTGCGCTGCTCGCTCTGCACCCTCGGTTAGCTTAGCACTAACTGTTCTGACAGGGAGGACGCAGTTTTGAGTTTGCTCAGACCCGGAGAGGCCAACAGGGTGGCCAGATTGCTTCCACAGTTTACAGCCAAAAAATGTTCAAAATGGGGGAAAAGCTTGAAAAACGCCCAAAGAAGTGAAGAGGAAGAGGACAGTCAGCATTTCAACCATGATGCTAAGTAATGCAGCGTTGACCCCCAGCCGGGGGACGTTTACGGCCTGAGGCCTGAGACTGAAATAAGTAAATAAAGCTTTTCACCTTATTTTAGACTCCAGCCTTCAGGGGCTCGGGAAACCTCTCAGGACTGCAGCTGTTAATAATGATAATAAGACGTTTATAACACGAAAAATCCCCAGATGTGGTTCTACGATCGTCCCATTTCCCCCCTATGATCTGGTTCTAGAATGAAACGAGATGTTTCCCCTTTATGGTGAGCTCATGAATAATTAGATCTCTGCTCTGATTGGCTGGTTTACAGTGAGACACCGCCCACAATTATCACACAGAAGCACCATGTGGAAATAGACTAAATAAATGAGCCTCTGTGTAAATAAGCTCCGCCCTCATACTATTTAGTTAGCTATGCTAGTTACTTGGAGCTAATGCTAGTAGCTAATGTTCCCTGTACTAGCTACTGGCTTTCCATCTGGACATCAACACACAGTAGATTAAAGTTGATCCTCACTATGGAACTCTCAGTTTAAGATGATCTGCTTCAACCGGCAAACACGGATACAATCACACAGCATGGCTGCTACTTACAGGCTGCTGTTGGGGTTGTGGTGCTAATAAAGGTGGAGCTGCTCCTCTCTTCAGTCTCTTCAGGGTCAAACGCTGAGCGGAGCTGCTCCATATTGTCCAAGAGTTTGGGAAACTGTCCGGAGTGAAATGTGCAGACTGCAGGATTAAAGTTGTTCCGGGATCCTGTTAAAGATGTGGGAGCTGAAGTTCCTGTTCTCCAGCTTGTTTGGGGAATTTTCTGTTCCACCTTAAATGGTGCTGCAGGACATTCTGGGGCCTGTACAAACTGCAGCATTTAAGGTGGAACGGAACATTGGATTAAGCAGCTGGTGAATAGGAAGAACTTCAGCCTGGTTTAAAGATGAACATCCACCATGTACCGCTGACAGTTGGGATCCTCGGGAAGGGAATGAAGAATGCCGACATCCCCTTCCCAGCCTGGAACGCTGGATTTCTCCACATAGTCCACCATGTTGGTTCTGTAGCTCTGTTGTGGTTGTATGTAAATGTTGGGGGTGTAAATATTAATGAGTCTGTTCCGTAACAGTTTAGGATTTTGGAATCGGCCCGTTTTCCCGTCCTCTTATGGAAATGCAGGATTTGTTGAATCTGCTCTGGCACAGTTGAGTTGGGCGGGTTTTGGCCGGAGTGTCTGTCAGCATGTGTCACCGGATTTACTTGGTTTGCACTGTGAGCGTGTGTAGATTAGCTCCAGGCAAACCTCAGAATAAAGTGGGAACAGTGCTTTATGGTGTGGATTACTGTAACAATGCCACGGTGCTGCTTTAGAGGACATTCTAGATGGAGAGCTGTTTAAGATTCAGAGCAAGGAGGTTCATCTCTGCAGTTTAGTCCAGCATCAGCGGCCTTGTTGGATTGATACATTTAGAAGCCTGTAATAATCCTGAGAGCAGCTGGATTAGAGTCAGGTAAATGGGCTCACGGTGGGCTTATAGTGCCTTCAACTGATTTTCATTTCTGTCCTTAACAGGTACATCCAGGGCGCTTCCTCTCCTAAAGACATGGTCATCATCGTAGATGTGTAAGTACCCCCCAACACACACACACACACGCACTCACACACAGACTCACACTCACACACACTCACACACGTATACATTATCGCTCTCCTGCACATACACATGCCATTGCTGGTCAATAGAAGCAGCTTGATACAGAAACCCGTATGGTGCTCTAGTGCCACCTGTTGGCTTCCAAAGCCACCGGAGCAGCATTTCAGTTCCGTTACAGGGACGTGTTGGCACCCAAAGCAGCACTCATTTTTCATATCACAGTGTTATTGTACTGGCTGAAAAATGACTTGGAGGTTATGTGCAGTGAAAAATGGCATTACATTTGTGTCTGGCTGTTTGAATTGCTGATATATCTGCAGCAGGTACAGAAACCAGAATGACTTTGAACCAGTGTTCTAGATCATGACAGATCTTATCTGGCCTGTAATGCGCAATAGAACGGAGTAGTGCACATCAGTGTGTCCTCCTGTACAGTGACCTGGTTCTTCAGACTGGCGGAAATCCTGAAGGACGCTCTGGCTTTAATGAGCTGTCGGTGTACCACATGTAATTAGTGAATCCAGCGACGTCATGCTGCTGACACGGGCGCTCAACTGTGCACACACAGCGTGTACAACCACCACAGAAAACAGAACATGGAGCACCCACACGTGAGCCAAGGTGACCGTGCCCATGAGTTCCATACAATGACCTCACTAATGCTCAATCAAATTCTCACATCAATGTTCAACAGCTGGTTTAAAAGTCCTCCTAGTAGAGTAGAGGCTGTTAGTGCAGCACAAACTCTCCATTAACACTTTCATTCATTTGGACGTGTGACACGTGACAACAAACCGCTGACCACGGAGCCTCCACACACGGATTCGTTGGTCGTCTCCACCAAGACAAAAGCGGGACTCGTCACTGAAGATGACCCGCTGCCATTCTGAGTCACTCCATGACAGTCTGGTACGACACCATTGCAGTCTTTGGTGACGGTGACGTGGTGTTAAGGACAGTCGTGGTAACGGTCTGCGTGCATGTAGTCCTGCGTGGTGCAGCCGTCTGCCAATGGTGCTGGTACTAACAGGATGACTCATGGAGGACATCACTGCTCGCTGGATGTCTGTAATCGTGGCTGTTGGGTCAATCAGGTACCCGGCTTAGGCCACATGTGTGGCCGAGTGTGAAACTTGAATCTCAGTTGATTCCTTCTGGGTACTTCTGGTTCAACTCCGGCGCATCAGCTGCTTCTACCCAAACCTTCTACATGAGGTTTTATCAGGACCTGTTAAAGATCATGATCAGTGGCATACATCACATCATCAGATCCTCATCAGCGGCGAGGAGCACAAGAGACCAGAGCATAGGTGGGCGTTTACACAGGTAGTTCTACAGTAAAGTTCATTCAGGACCTGGCTTTGGATCAAACATGCAGTCCACAAACCCCAAAATCTACCACCAGCGTCCAGTTAAACAGGCTGTGACGTCCTCTTGCCTGATCGACTCCTGCCACAGCTTTCCTTCACAAAGCTGGAAAACTCCTCCCACACCACCACAGAGGAGCTCAGCGTCACCGACAGTGCAGTGTCACGTTTACACGGTAGCAACACAAACACGAGGGAGGAGCAGTGTCTCTCCAGCGGTCCTCCTGCTATGACGTTTCCATGGTTATAGTGGGAGTTACACACGTCGTCCTGTGCACCTTTCCACTTTAACCTACAACAGTTAGGCTCCACCCATTCATGATGAGCTCATATAGAGAGTTTCAGGAACAAGTCAGAACAGAGGAACCAAACGAAACAAAGGTACCAATCAGAACAGAGGAACCAAACAGAACCGAGGAACCAAACAGAACCGAGGAGCCAATCCGAACAGAGGAGCCACATAGAACCAGCTTGATAAACCGACCTCAGGGCAGAATTCAGACCCAGGAAGAGTGCAGGACGTGCTGGGGTGGTGCGTTTCCCGGGGCGTCTGGTGGTGCTTGTGTGTTTGTTCTCTGTAGGAGAGAGAGAGCGTTCTCTGTTCCGACTCTCAGAACTCATTTACGGCTCCATTCATGTCCTGTGATTGAGTTTTAATGGCTGTTCTTCACTGGTAAATCCTATTCACAGCATGGAATTCAAATCTAACCCCCCCCAACCACCCCACCAGACACACACAGACCCGCTGCTGTTGGCTTTTAACTCGCGCCCTGGAATTCATGTTTGATGGACATGACTGGGATGCAGCAGTGTTGGATGCTTAGCAACAGGTGCTGCTTAGCAACCGCTTTCGTCCATATGTTTCCGCGATGCGGTTCCGAAGCGAATGGTTTGTGAAGGAATGAAGAACGTGTGTTCTAATAAGTCCTTTATGCTGCACTGCTTTAGCAGCTCCAGCTGAAGTGATGTAATTACTGAATGTCACATTCTTCCCTCCCTGTGTCTGTGTGTGTGTGTGTGTGTGTGTGTGTGTGTCTGTGTGTGTATGTGTGTGTGTGTCTGTGTGTCTGTGTGTGTATGTCTCTGTGTGTGTGTGTTTGTGTGTGTGTGTGTGTGTGTGTGTGTGTGTGTGTGTGTGTATCAGGAGCGGCAGCGTGAGCGGACTGACCCTGAAGCTGATGAAGACCTCGGTGATTGAGATGCTGGACACTCTGTCTGATGATGACTATGTAAACGTAGCTCAGGTAAGTGGAGGTGTTTGCATGCTGGGCCTCGGGGTGGAGTGGTACTGATAAGCTGTTCTGAGGTCAGTATTCCCGAGCCCTTCACATCTGCAGGCATCGTTAGAGAGCCACGTTTAGGCCAGTTGACCATCCTGCCTCTCTTAGGCTGCGTCTCTGTGTGCTCTGGCTCCTCTTTGCCTTTCTGTGCACCTCCACCCTCTCTCCAGTCCTCTGGTACCTGCCTCACTCCAGTACCATCCTCCAGGTTATGTACTTTGGGAGATAGAGTTTTGGCTTTAGCATCGCAGTCCCAAAAGTCTGGAAAACTATCCCTCTGCATCTCCGTGATCGCCCCCCATGATCCCCAAACACACAGCTGAAAGCCCCTCCTCTCTTTCAGATTGCTTTCTCTCTCGTACTTAGTCTCCCGCTATTATGTGACGACACATTTGTGTTTGTACTACCCAGTGTGGAGCTAACTTGCAAAGACAGTTTGGACCCCGTGAATCGTCGCCTGTGGCTATATTTATTATTATTTCATTCGATCTCCTTCTGAGCTGCTGATCCCTCCGGGTCGTGGAGGTGCTGGAGCCTGTCCCAGCGCTCATTGAGTAGAAGACAAGAAACACCCTGGAGAGGCCACCAGTCCATCACAGACACATATACACACACACACTCACACCTAGCAGGGGACAATTTAGCATCTCCCGGTCACCTGACTGCATGTGTTTGGACTGTGGGAGGAAACCAGAGCACCCGGAGGAGGAAACCCACACAGACACGGGGAGAACATGCACACTCCACACGGAAAGAACCCCAGACACCCCAGCCGGGAATCACACCCAGACCCTTCTTACAGAGAGGCCGCAGCACCACCCACTAACTTATCTTAATTTATTTAATATTTATTTTTCATCTTCATCATAATCGTCTGTGTACGGTGTGCAGACACGGAATATCATGACACAGTACCCGACTCAATCCAAGATACCGAACCGAACCAAGTCAGTCTTGTTTGACACCACCGTAGTAAGACGTGCCTGTTCAGCCTGTCCAGGGAGTTTCCTGCCTTCCGCCCAATGAGCACTGGGATAGGCCCACACATACATACACACATACTCATATACACAAACACACAATGAGCACTGGGATAGGCCCACACATACATACACACATACACATATACACAAACACACAATGAGCACTGGGATAGGCCCACACATACATACACACATACACATATACACAAACACACAATGAGCACTGGGATAGGCCCACACATACATACACACATACACATA
>JAVGWN010002622.1:0-10952 GCA_034552555.1 Semaprochilodus insignis
TATATATACGGGATGGGAAAACACAAACACAGTGTTAAATAACAGGAAATGTGAGAGCTGTAGGGCATATACAATTAAGGGTACAATTAATTACAAACAATATGTCAAAACTAGCTTTGATAATGGAGGGAAAAAAAAATCATACAAAGTGCCATTTCACTGTAACAGTTGCCCAAACAGCAACACCTAGAGGTCATAAATGCACAAGACTACGCTGAAGTGCTGTGATCATGTTTTGTTTTACAAACTTGAATCTTAAAGCCAGATATATTTTCTGTGATTAACTGTGTATATAACAAATTTGATCTTTTTAAACTCCTGAGACAAAAAAAAAATTTGGAGTAGAACATAAAGATGAAAACCAGCCCTTTCCCTGAACACAGGAAAACAGAAATCCTTTAATGATCTACTCTTAGTAATGGAGTCGTACTTCATGTAGCCCTCAAAAGTTTCGACTTCTACAAAAAGATATGACAATTCTGAAATATTAGCAGCTCAGCTAGCTTAAACGCAGTGTCACTAGTAGCGATGAAATGCAAGCATGCGTCAGATCGACACATCCGGGGACTTTGACCGTCCGACATGTCCCCGCCTCCCTGTAGACTGTAATGTAAAATAGCAACACCAAACCAAACCAATAGAGAACCGGCAGAAGTGAGTTAGTGTATGTGGGGGATTTATCAACCGTGTGAGGTGAGTATATGTCCACTCTGCCTGCCTTAGAATGTGAACGATACATCAAGAAAGTTAGTTACTCATAAACGTAGATATATTTACCAGTCTAGCGTCCCTTCGGTCTCCCAGCATCAAGCTGGTGCAGTTACCTCCACTGAATGGTCAGAGGTTCCCCTATCTTCTTAAGTCTCAGTGTCAGCAAATCACCAGTGAAATAGTGTATATTTTACTTGAAATATTTTGCAAAGTTATGTGGCCTTTTAAGTCCTGCTTTAACAACTTGTGTGCTAGCTAGCATTAGCATTGTGCTATCATGTCTGATCTAGCTATGCCAACGTACAAATCTGGAAATACGTTTCAACTTTTTGTTTAGCAGTTATCATCTATGCACAACACAAAGTGGTTGTCCCACCCAAAAGGGGGCGAGGTGATGAGAGCCTACTCTGGATGATGCATTGCTGATCTGATGTATTAAAATTAATTAGAATTAGGAAAAATAAAAGAATGCCACTGTGCACAACATAAATATTCACCATAAGAAGTTTAAAATCCTAAGCTGTAGCCTATTTAAATTATTATAGATGATTATAGAATCACTCTATAATCTCCAAGTGTTTGCTTAAGCTCAGTTCCGACAGCCTGTAGGTGGCCTCAAGTAGGTAGGTACCACTACTGACCTGGAGGTTTCGGTGTCATTCTGGTATCAGTTATTTGGTTGACTGTGTTTTGTATGTCTGCTGATTTATTTGGAGTCGATGTTTGTTCTTAAGGCATTATCTAGAATGGATTTATTGTTTAAGCTTCGTAGTCTTCAAGCAAAGGGTCGACTTTAGAAAACAGTAGTGCGTCTACACTTCGTGGCTTTTTTTTTCTTTTAAATACATAAAGTGATAGTGCTTATAAGGTCCATCTCTTAGAACTGAGGGTCATATTGTTCCATGAGCATGCGCAGCTTCTTATAACTTAATCTTGGATTCAGAAAGCCCCACTGGTGTATACCAAATCTGTTTTTCCTCTTTAAAATCATTCTGCAAAAATATTGTTAAGAGAAACAGCACAGGCCAGAGTAGTTGAATGTGAAATGGTGCACTGTAAAGAATATAGCAGTTTTCTTTATAGTGGTGGTGAGCCAGGGTTGTGATGTCTATGCAAATATAGCCATTCGATTTAAGGCAAGCTGGCCACCCGGATCTGAGATTTTATACATCAGTCAGCCTCAACATTAAACCGTCTTCTTGTTTCTGAACTCACTGTTTATTTTATCAGCTCCACTAACTGCAATTACAGACTGTAGTCCATCTGTTTCTCTGTATACTGTATTACCCTGTTCTTCAATGGTCAGGACCCCCATAGGACCACCACAGAGCAGGTATTATGTGGGTGGTGGATCATTCTCAGCACTGCAGTGTCACTGACGTGGTGGTGGTGTGTTAGTGTGTGTTGTGCTGGTGTGAGTGGATCAGACACAGCAGTGCTGCTGGACACCTCAGTGTCACTGCTGGACAGAGAATCAGCCACCAACCAAACCTATTCAGCCAACAGCGGCCTGTGGGGCATCGTCCTAGACCACTGATGAAGGGGACCAACACGGCACTGTGCAGCGGCAGATGAGCTATCGTCTCTGACTGTACATCTACAAGGTGGACCAGCAAGGTAGGAGTGTCTAATAGAGTGGACAGTGAGTGGACACAGTGTTTAAACACTCCAGCAGCACTGCTGTGTCTGATCCACTCACACCAGCACCACACACACTAACACACCACCACCACCACGTCAGTGTCACTGCAGTGCTGAGAATGATCCACCACCCACATAATACCTGCTCTGTGGTGGTCCTGTGGGGGTCCTGACCATTGAAGAACAGGGTAATACAGTATACAGAGAAACAGATGGACTACAGTCTGTACCTGTAGAACTACAGAGTGTCCTATATGGTCAGTGGAGCTGATAGAATGAACAGTGAGTTCAGAAACAAGGAGATGGTTTTAATGGTAATGGCTTATCTGTGTATATAATGTTGATAAAAGTAAAATAGTGGGGAACTCTTTGGGGAACTATTTTGCTTAACAGAGTGCATGTGCTTCTCCCTTCTAGAACAGAATTCAGGCCAAGACCTTATCTTAAAACGATCATAAAACAGTCCCGTCAGGCAGCAGATTTGTAACCACTATATGTAATACATTTTTGCGCGGTTAAGGCATTCAGCTTTAGACATCTGGTTCCTATCACAACATTTGAGAATAACTCTGGTTCCTAATTTATTCTAAATGGAGCATTTTACATTAAACAGCTCTGACTGATCTTGTTTACATCTTAACAACTTCATCATGCAGAAATGCTCAACCATTTATACCATTTCCATTTTGAGAGTTTGGTTTCTTTCCATTTTTATTCAATTCATCAGTTAGTCACCAGGTTCATTAGGTGTGTTAGAGCAAGTTATCACCAAACGGTGCTGGAAATGTACACCTCTGATCAAGACAGTAGAACATTTAAGAAGTAAAAAGTGAAGGCACTCATTTACTCAGTAGTAAAAATGTATCTGCAGTATTATTTCTCAACCACCGGCTGTCAAATACCTTTGTCTGAAGATGTGTGATACCCATCTTTGGTACAAAGATGCACTTAACAACACAGCGTTTGAACTGCAGTGGGTTTTGTGGAGGAAGAAATTACAAGTTGACAGAAGAGGTCAATTGTAGCAGGACAACTAGATTTTTAGGACTGTCTTCTTCCACTTGCGAGTACCCCTCTCAGAGATGCATGTCTGAAAAGCTGGGTAGCATTTGGACTCAGGCTGTAGCTCTGTCATGGAAGAATAAGGCCCTCAGTCTTCTCAAAAACCAGAAACTACAATCGTATGCAGCAGCGCCACATTAGATGGCACCTGTACAGTACATTTAAAGGTTGAAATGAAATGGCTTCATAGCAGTCCTATGCCGCTTAAGAGTCATTCAGTCTTAGTCTTAAGCAGCATCCTCGTTTGCAACTATCCGGGTTGTGGATATTTTTCTATTCAGCAAACCTGAAATATGTAAATACATACCTGTTCATGTCCCTTACTGCCTTGCGAAAAGATCGAAAATGCAACAGGTAGCTGATAAAGTTCAGTAGCCGTAAGGAAAGAAAGTAGGAGTCGGAAGAAAGGAGAAGAGTGTACAGACGCGGTTGTTATAAAATGCAGCATCTCTCTCGAATCCTTTTCGCCAGACTCTTCCTCTTCTTTTTCCCATTCTCTTTGCCGTCCTCCATTTTCCTAGCTCTGATTTGTCGCATGAGGTCAAAAAACACCTGGAACGACCATAAAATGACATTTTCAGCCACACTCTCGAACCGCAATCCCACCAATAAGAAATTCATTTCTGTTAGCTCACAAAGTAGTGATGCAGATGGTCAGTTTGTCTTAAGCACCTTGTCCACGTTGGCACGGGTTTTGGCAGAGGTCTCCACATAGCTGACTTCCCACTGATTGGCACGAGCCTTGGCCTCCTCCACTCCCACCTGTCGCCGGTCCTCCAGATCCGACTTATTTCCAACCAGCAGGAAGGGCACGTTTTCATCCTCCTTAACCCGGAGGATCTGCTCTCTGAGACACAGACACTACCTTGTAGAAGCAGTTTACAAGCAATTACAAGTTTACAAGCCCATAAGCCACCAGACAGTCTGTGTGTTTGTTCTGTTACAGCTGTTGTCATGTTGTATATTGCAGATTGACGGGTGGCTGGAATAAATCAAAAACGGTCACTGTCCAGTGATCCTTGAGAACTGTTCTTTTTTTCTGGCCTACTTGAAATCAGTACTAGTTAGCCATTCTGTAATTTTCATGGCAACTGTGTGGGGAAAGAATATGGACAAAAAAAACTTAAACCGTTTGAGAGAGCCTGGGAGTGCCCAGTCCTGGAGATCCACAACCCCTGCAGAGTTTAAACTCCCACCCACATCTACCAGGATCCAGTTAACTGAGGCCTCCAGGGACATCTGAATGTTATAGCCTAGTGTGTTGGACCTGAACTTTACAGGGTTGTAGATCTCCAGGGTCAGGATTACACATCCCTGTGTATGCCACATTATTTTATCCCAGTATTAGTTTTAAGGTGTTTTTCCCCAACCTGAAGTCAGCTGTTGCAGCAAAAGACTCAGATTCCGTGATGGAGAACACACAGAGGAATCCCTCTCCACTGCGGAAGTAGTTGTCCCGAATGGCAGCGTAATCTTCCTGACCAGCTGTGTCCAGTATATCAATCTGGACCTCCTCGCCATCCAGGACCACTTTTTTTCTGTAGCTGTCAGCTTTGGTGGGCTCGTAGTCCTCTACGAACTGAGAAAGGTAGAGAGTGTTGCTAGCTACAGCATAGGTTCCCAACCCTGCCCAGCACATTTTGGTGCGTTTCCTGTTTTAACACACCTACTTCATTAGTTTACTGGGTTAATCACAGCAAAACATGCAGGACAGAGGGTTGGACTTCATTCATATCGTTCATAAGAACTAAAAAAACTTCTTAAAGCCCACTTATGCAGTTTTCATGAAGACTGACATTCATCAGTGTCTTCTTAATTGTGATTTCTTTGTAAGCAAGAACAGAATCTAGACACATTCAAGAGTACAAAGGTGTGAACAGTTCACAGCTTGAATGTGATTTTTTTTTTTCTTAGATCCTCTCAAGAACATATTTAAGAACAAAGATATGGGTAAAATGAGGCCTACTGATACAGTGTTCAGTGAAAACATACTTAACCGGCATTTCAAGCAATATGAACCTACTACCAACCACACAAGTCTTACCTCGTCATACATAAACTGCAACGTGAGGGCAGATTTGCCCACGCCACCGCTGCCCACCATGATCACTTTGTGAAGGGCCAGAGAGTTCTGTCCCTTGGGTTTGTTGGCTGCCATCTCTCAAAATGCAAGATGAAGGAAGTGACAGGACGGGCTTGAAGGTCAACCTTTGTAAGAAAACCTAAAAAAGAAAGAAAGAAAAAGAAAAAAGCACAAGCTATATTACAGTATATTATAATGAAACAAGTGAACACAGTGAACAGTACACAAACGCCTATACGTACAGGACGGAGACGTGCTGCTCCCGCCCTGCTTGTAAGGGCACGTCAGGCACTAAACAAAAGAGCCACTCTACAGAGCTAGAACTGAATTCATCTGTTCTCCCACACCCTGACAGTGACATCATGGCTTTACGGAACCAAAACTGAGAGAACGTGTCCGTTTTATCAGTTCCACTATTGCTAATAATGAATAAAAGCCAGTGGGAGCAAGTACACAGAGCAGGCGGTATGACAGTTTTTGTAGTCATATTGGCAGTAAAGAACAAAATTAAACACGTTTAACTGGATTTAGTGCAGTAAGTTAAATTTTGAATACAAATGGTACGGAGAGGTTGAATAGAATTTTTGGCGCTATTGGTTTACTTCCGCATATCGAGATGCAATAGAGACGCATATTGTGCATCATGGAAATGTGTGAAGTACTGTGATGCTCCATTAATGCGGATTATAATATAGAAATCCTACATCCAAAACTTTGGTTGACACCGAGATGATATTCATGCGTTTCATACAGTGAATATTAATGAAGTCGTAGTCTCCTTATAAAAGCCTAACTAGCTATACATTTACATTTAAGACATTTAGCAGATGCTCTTATCCACAGCGATTTACAACCCTGCTTAGTGTTCCACCTGAAAACGTTTCCTAGGTAGTAGAAGAAGGTTAGAGTCTAAAACTCACCTTGAGCTCAGACCCTGCCCGAACAAGGCCCAGTGCTGATACCTAGAGAGAAGAATACAGAGTTACATACAGCAGAAGTGCACTACCTGGCAACCCCAAGCCAGCACTCATACCTAGAGAGAAGAAACATTAATCTCAGTGTAAGTACCAAAGCATTACAATATATACATTCGCTAGTGTTTATTCACTTTACAACCAGATTGAGATTCTATGGACAAAATCTGCATAATCACAGCAGCACAACCTGTTATTGCAGTTTGCAGGGTGTATCTCAAAAGGTTAATACCACCTGATTAAACTTCATTTCTACCCTACTGTGGATCAGACTGTTAAAGAAAGGCATGCAAATTTTGAATGAGTGGCGAGTGGGTGTGCGGGGTATCAAGCGTCGGACATTTCTTCATAGCTAATGTTTACTCTGTTTGCCTTGGCTAAGCTAATTACGGATAAACGGAGCACAGGGACCGTGTATCTTGGAAATGTGATGATACAACCTGAAATGGCGACTGAGCTCTTATATGAATCAGCAATCAGGTTTTTACTGGGATGATAATACACTTTAATCTGATCTATAATACGGTTATCGGAATGCTTTGCATAGCACTGTATACTTAATTGTTTTTTAAATGTATTTATTATTTTTATTCAATAAAGTTTCCCATTTTGTCCCCCAAAGTTCAGTATAAAACTATAAATGCATTTTTACTGTTTGGTCATTTTAAAAACTCTAATTAGAGAATTAATTTCGATAACCAACATGACTACAGCGCTATGTAACACACAGTAAACGCTACCTTAAAATCAGCAGCTTGGGCTTGACAACACAAGCATGGCGAAATGGCAAAAGACCCATGTGGTTCATTTCTAAAACCTGCCAAGGTCAGAGGAAACATGGAGCAGCGTAGACATGAGTCTCTCATTTGAACACTAATCCCAACAGACCTTCTGAAAGTAACCTCATGCAGAGGGAACTGGAGAGTTAACGTTTCTGCATTTCTTTTTAGTCATTGCGGCCCACTGGTTCAAACCCCTTCCTGAGTCCACTGTTTAAGTTGGACGCTGCCGTGTAGCGGGCTCCGCCGTTTTCCAACACTCTGTCTGTATCCGTCTTCCAAAATAAAAGGCCGTATTCCAATGCGTATTCCAGCTGTTCCATCATTTGTTATTTTACTCTGCCGCTGGAGGCTGTGTCCTGCGCATTGTGAAAGGTGAACCCAACTGGAAAACATCCTGCTGCGTCTTTTTCCATTACAAAGACAGAAGGGGTTCGTGTTCTCAAAATGGGGCATGGAAAACCATCTCAGAGTTCTGCCGTACTCGTGCACACGTTGTTACTTTTACTTTACAGGTAAACTTGAGACAGATACTCTACATGGACTGGCCCAAAAAATAGCTGCACACTCTAGTACTTTGTTGGACCGGGTTTAGTTTAGATTACGGGCCACTTTGCCGCGGCGCTGCTTAGTTTCCCCAGCCTTATGCAGTGTCACAACGTTTATACCCATCCAGAGTGGCACGGATTTTTGGCTGAGATCTTGTATTGACGGTAGGAAAGTGGAACCACTCTGTGAAGCCTTCTCCAGCACATCCCAAGGACTTTCAGGGGGTTAAGGTCAGGAATCTGTGGTGGTCAGTTCACGCATTGAAGATGATTCCTCAGAGATGAACCACTCTTTCGCAGTCTGAGCCCTTTTTCAGCTCCCTAGCAAACTGAAGCCTTTCCTCCCACCCGATGAGCCTCATTATAAGAAGTGGTTTTCCTAGGTCCACACTGTTAATTATTCCAAATCGTGTAAGCTCTGGTGGTGCGGAAATGCTCTTACTTTCACTATTAAACACAGCCGTCAGTTCTACTTTCTCATTTTTTACCTTCCCCTTCAAACGTGTAACGGATATCCAGTTATGGCCTTGTTTCCCCACCACATTTCTTCAGTGAAGTTGAGGGTTCTCCACTTACTTTTAATAATGCGTTGGGCAGGAATACGTATTCCCACATGGTTGTTTAGGAAAAGAGAAGCTACTCATTGCATCAGTTAGGGTTTAAAAAAAATCAAACCCAATCAAACTCTCTAATGCTTAGTATTGCAGACTGCTTTTTGCTTGCACCCATTTCTTCCCAAAGGTTAAGGAGTTAAACATCCTTCTAACTTTGTGGCAGCGGTTTGGGAAGAACCGTTCCTGCTTCATAAAGACATGGTGCAAGGAGTTTGGTATGGAGGAACTGCATAGAGTACCCTGCATAGAGCCCTGACCTCAACCGCACGGAACACCTTTGGGATGAACTGGAATGTTGATTGTGAGCCAGACTTTCTCACCCATCATCAGTGTCTGAGCTTACAAATGCGCTTCTGACCAAATACCCACAAATTCCCACTCCAAAATGTTCGGAGAACTCTTCCTAGAAGAGTGGAAGCTGAAAGGGGGGCGGGGCAATTCCATATCTCCATATTAATCTGAGTGGTTTTGGAAGAGGAGCGTCTCCCTACTTTGGACCACATGCCGTAACTTGCACCTCCAATGTGGCTGAGAATACAGTTAACCAAACCGAGGATTAGTCTTCCTGCACCAGTGGGAGCTCTTCTCCATTACCACGGGACAGTCCCTAGAGCCAGTCGGTGGGTGTGGTAACGGATATGAACTGCTCTGGTCCAACTCTGAAGATACCACTGTTCCCAAAATCCCCCCAACAAACACAGAACGACAGACACCTGTTTCGGGTTAGCTCCAGAAGTGCGCTGTATTAAAGGGAGACCGCTAGAACGTGTAAGAAGCTCCGAGCTCCGCCAGCTAACGAGCTTCTCCTCACTGTCACGACTCACCCAGGCATGGAAAACCAGGAATTAGGTTCCATAACAAATGTCTGTGTTTTCCCTGAGGCGCCTAACAAATCTACAACTAACTCCTGGCAGACATGCAATAACACCGGACTTTACGACTGGACGGCAGGTTTATCTGCTAGTTGCCACATTATAAACAAACCGGGGTTCATTCACGAAGTTAGCTATGCTAGTCCCGGCGTTAGCTTCAACACTTACCAGGTTAGGTCAAGCTGTGCTCGATGTCCTGCTGCTGAGTGACTCGAAGGAGAGCTGTATGTGTGATATTCCCCAGGACAGACAGACAGACAGCAGTCCAGGCGGGAAGATGAAACTCCTTCACCTAACAATGTAAACAGCTGGCTAGTTAGAAGTTAGCCAGCCAGGCTAGGTTAGCTAAGCTAACCAGCAAACTCCAGTCACTAAACCTTTATTTGAGTTGCCAAGCTAATACGGTTCCCGGCTCAATTCTCCTCTCTCCTATCTCGGGAATACGGTCACTCCTGAAGCCGAGCTCTGGAATGTTTTAAACGATATTCCACTCCTCTTTTCCGCTGCTTTCTACTAGCGGCAACTTTGGCATATTGTTTTGTAGCCGCCCTCTCGGGTGACGTCATGAGCTCGTGACAACAAATTGACCCATCTGGGGAATAATGTTTGGTGGACCTCCTGGGGCCTGTGTTGCCAGATTGAGCGGTTTCCCCCACTTTGTTGTATTGGCTGGGTGCACTAAAGGCTACCCTTCTCCTGTTCTACTGTATTTGTACGTTTTCTTTTTTTGGGCTTGGAATAGTTAAAGGAATCTGGCAACCCTGCCCGAGGCAGGAAGTTCCCTAGAAGTCATCTGCCAGTTCTGCAGCTGAGCTCTGAACTCATCTAGTAAAGCTCTAGAACGGCTCACCTTGGCAGCGGGGTCACATTCAAATCAGGTACAGACATCAGGGCCAGGCAAGTGTGTAAGGCCTCATCACACGGCATCCTCTGTAACTGTGTGCTGCAGTCATGTCTGATTAAAGACTTCATCATTTACTGACTGCGCTGAGGCTTTTCCATTTGAGGACATGAATACTGTATGTTTGTAAATATATAGATAAAGCTACATATACTCCATATGTGATGATCAGAGATGAGCAGTAGGTGTAGTAAGAGTAAGTGTAATGCGTTAGTGTGCTGTAAGTAGTGTATCGGTGTACGGTAACTCGGTAAGTGTGACGCGTTAGTGTGCTGTAAGTAGCGTGTTGGCGTACGGTAACTCGGTAAGTGTAATGCGTTAGTGTGCTGTAAGTAGTGTATCGGTGTACAGTAACTCGGTAAGTGTGACGCGTTAGTGTGCTGTAAGTAGTGTATCGGTGTACGGTAACTCGGTAAGTGTGACGCGTTAGTGTGCTGTAAGTAGCGTGTCGGTGTACGGTAACTCGGTAAGTGTAATGCGTTAGTGTGCTGTAAGTAGTGTATCGGTGTACAGTAACTCGGTAAGTGTGACGCGTTAGTGTGCTGTAAGTAGCGTGTCGGTGTACGGTAACTCGGTAAGTGTAATGCGTTAGTGTGCTGTAAGTAGTGTATCGGTGTACAGTAACTCGGTAAGTGTGACGCGTTAGTGTGCTGTAAGTAGTGTATCGGTGTACGGTAACTCGGTAAGTGTAATGCGTTAGTGTGCTGTAAGTAGTGTATCGGTGTACGGTAACTCGGTAAGTGTGACGCGTTAGTGTGCTGTAAGTA
>JAVGWN010002623.1:0-10951 GCA_034552555.1 Semaprochilodus insignis
GATATTAATATTATACATATATAATCTTCTAGATTATAAGTGTTCATCTTTCTTGATCAAAGTGACTCGTTTACTTCACATCTGTGAATTTATTGGCTAGTTGCAAAGCACAAATCCGGTTATTTTGAAAGGTCCTGAAAGCGCTGAACATGGCGCCTGTTTACGGAGAAAGCCCCGCCCTTCGAGAAAAGAGCCAATCAGCTTGCTCGTTCTCCCTTCTCGTTGCGGAGATGTACTTGCGCAAGCGCAGTAGCCAGAACCATGGCCAGAACAAGCCAAACGCTACTATTGAGCCAAACGCTACAACCCATTTGTGAGGTTTCTGTCAGATTTTGTCAAGTATTTAAAATCTGTTTTAAAATCGGCAGTTAACACTGTGTATTTTAGTCTCTCCCTGTTCAAAGAGATACGGCTCTGTTCTTGCGTTGGCTGGTGCAAGCAGAAGCCACAAACATTAGCTTTACAGTTACATGTCCTGGCTGCATCTTCTACGCATAAAATAAATGACAAACTGTGGACTTTCGATTTTTGGTGTACCATTCCTTGACGGGGGCACGGGCTTTTGCGCCCGTCTGCGTCTTTTTTTGCGCAGAAACAGCGAGGAAATGCGTTTTCCTTAATAACTTCACTGAAAAAGGTAGCGCTCAACAAGGCGTCTGTTTGCTGAGAGAAAGCCCCGCCCTTCAAGAAAAAAGAGCCAATCAGATTGCTGGTTACCGCTGCTTCTTCTCTGCGCATGCGCAGTAGCCTGCCGGCGCCACAAAATGCCGTTTTTTGGTGCATTATTGAGTCAAACCCTACGAATCATTTGTGAGGTTTCTCAGAGTTCATCAGCGATGTTAGATCTGTGTTTGAATCGCACTTTAACACTCATTTTGGAGTTTTTTAGTCTCTCCCTATTCAAAGAGGCTCCGTTCTTGTGTGGCCAGCGGCGTTACAAAGATGGCCGCCGAATAAACAGACTTGCCTATAAGGGCTTTCTACATTAGCTTTATAGTTACAGTGCAAAAGTAAAATAAAACAGCAAACTACAAACACAAATAATGTCCTGGCTGCGTCGTCTACGCATAAAATAAGCGGAAAACTGGTCATTTGTATTTTTGGTGTACCATTCCATGATGGGGGCGCAGTCTTTTGCGCTCGTCTGCGTTTTTCTGCGCAGAACCGGCGAGCAAATACGTTTATTTTGTTTAAGTCGTTCCAAAAAGGCACCTGAGCCGGTTAAAACTCACCACGGTTTGATAACGGGAGGGTCAAACGGAGAAGTGGAGCAGAAAAGGGTCGTTAACGAACTTCAACACATTGCAATCTGCTAACTTGTGAGTTTGCTGCTGTTTGCAAACGAAGTCTTAATGGCTTGTGGCCGGTCACATTAGCGACACGCCCATATTATAATCAGTCCCCGCCCACAGAGACACGGCGGAGTAATACTGAAAGTGACTTGGATGATAAAGTAGTTCCTAGTTTGTTGATATATTTATTTATTAAATGCGGCTTTATTTGCTACTTACGCGCACACGCGGACACACACACACATATATAATTTACTTATTGAAACACGTGGTATTTGCACGACACGCGTCTCCCTCACCTGTTTGCTGCTTTAGCCTCGTAACTCCAGCGCAACAGAATAAACAAGTTGAGGACGCTGGACATGTCGTGGCTGCTATTTGGGGTAAGGGAGAAACTGAACCGAGCCGGGGAGACAGATATGAGCTGTGTATGACAGTCATATGTTGTGAGTATGGAACGCCGTTTGGGTCATAACGTCTAGTTCGGTGTCCGTATTAACACGTCGAATTTGAACGTCTTGAGACGACAGAAATCGACCACTTCATCGGCTCCTGAGGAGATAAACCCAGTCACTGCTAGATAGAACGCTGTTTGAACAAATGAATCTACCCCTTACAAATGGACTCTTCCAAATACAGCATCACAGCTACTTAGATGACACGTGATAGGTATGCAGCCGTAGCAAGAGCCCACGTGACTACACCTAGCCCCTATGTTGACGCCAACCAATAGCCTAAATGCCCATAGTGGCCCAAACTGCTCAAAATTGCAATGCAAATTGTCATTCTGACATCCAAGCGCCGTAAGACATAGGAAGTTACCGTGTTAATAGGGCTGTTTCTGTTGTCTTAAGATGTCTTAAAATTCAACGTGTTAATACGGACGCCAAACTACGTTAAGGACCAAATGCTGTTCTATATGTGAGCCCTGCTTTACTCAAACATGTTCCCCCCAGTTATGGCTGTTCTGTTCACTTTACACCTTTTTTTCTTCCTAAGCTGAAGGAAAACCAAAGAAAACAGAGGCCAAAAAAGGATTCAGTAAAAGGTACATGTAGACATTTATACATTTTTCGTATTCAGTTCTGGTTAAACAATAAAATGGTCATTAATGCTTGATTTCTGACACTCAGACATGAAGGCGCATGTGGTCTCGATCCCTCGGTCCAACATATAATTCCTCTGAAAGAGTCAGAGATAGATCTTGGATCTTGTACTGAGGAGAACAAGGTGAGGACCTATTCATCTCTGAGTTCTGGGTTTATAAGACAACAGCATCAAACTTCCCCTGTACTGTTTCTGGGTTTGTTATTAGAGTTAAGTACGTGGTGTAGAAGGTGGGTTTAAATGGCATTACTAAGAACTTCTGCTTTAAAACTGAGAAGCATTCATTGAAGCAGTTTTGCCACTAAAGCCCAGGCATGATAGCAGTGAACATACACTCATCATCAATAGCTGTACAAATAGCTGCACCCAGAAGTAATCAACCGACAGGAATGAAACTTGGTGGGTAGGTTTGACATCGTGAGACATGCTAATGATTCAAGTTTCACACTCAGCCGCACATGTGACGTAAGCAAGGACGGGCCTTATCGCTGCGCCTGACTGACCCAACAGCCACAATTGCAGACATTCAGCGAGCAGTGAGTCATCCTGTTAGTGCCAGCACCATTGGCAGACGGCTGCACCACACAGGACTACATGCACACACACCATTACGACGACTGTCCTTAACACCACGTCAACGTCACCAAAGACTGCAACGGTGTCGTGCCAGACTGTCATGGAGTGACTTAGAAGTCCTGCTTTTGTCTTGGTGGAGACGACAAACAAATCTGTGTGTGGAGGCACAGTGTTCAGCGCCAAGATGAACAGTTTATCATGTATCACACATCCAGAAGGCCTGGTGTCACTCCACCTCCACCCCTACCGCACCATCTGCAGGAACTGTGTGAGGATATTCAAGCTACATGGGATGGATTTTCACAGGACACCATTAGGAACCTCTACAGCTCCATGCCGAGACGTCTGGTATGTTGGTTAGCAAACACGGTGGCCCAACGCCATACTGAGAGACAGACTTCTGTATGTGTAGCTCAATAAATATTGATCATATAAGTCCAAATTTATCATCATTTATTGATCCTGGTAACCTTTATCTTCCTTCCCAACAGCACTGCAATCCCACACCTCCTTCTGGGTGCAGCTGTTCTTATGATGATGAGTGTATGAAGAACAACTGTTACTTTACTATGATTTGAAAACATTTAAGTCGGTGATTAACAGGAGACCCCCTACTTTGCACATGTTTGCACATTCTCATGTCTAGAGGTCTCAAATCTTCAAAGTTCTGCAGTGCACAGAGCCCGCTCCCACCGCCACACACAGACACACACTTGAGATCTCCCACTCTGGGGGGTTTTCTCACAAAGCAGGATTTCTCAGTTTAGCTAGATAACGTAACGTGCCTGTATGTGTCGTGGCCCTGAGACCCTTAAGCCAGGAATACACTGTACAATTTTGGCCCAGTTTGGTCGGGGCAGACTGATCGGGCATCATTATCCATGCAGTGTGAGAGGGGAAGCGATGTCCGATGAACTGTGCGAGCAAGCTTCGATTCAGCCGTTGGACGATCAGTTGATGAATTTCTGAC
Organism: Semaprochilodus insignis; assembly: GCA_034552555.1. Classification (NCBI taxonomy): domain Eukaryota; kingdom Metazoa; phylum Chordata; class Actinopteri; order Characiformes; family Prochilodontidae; genus Semaprochilodus; species Semaprochilodus insignis. The sequence goes on from JAVGWN010002623.1 coordinate 3,946, forward strand.
ATGTTAGGAATTTTGTCCGCTTGTCTCAGTGTGAGCAGTTTCACGCATTCGCACCCAGAACTACCACATACAAACAGTCACAACTACGGCTCCTACACAGCTGCACACACATACACGGAGGCAAGCAGTCGATATTTGAAGTATCAGCATCTGAATATGCAGACTGTACCACATTGACTTCTTAATATTAGGATATTATTATGTTATACTATGCAAGTTGTGGCTTTTACACCCAAACGTTTGTCCAGTATGGAACTGTGTGTATATATGGCTGAATTCCACTTATCCTGCGTGGTGCACTATGTAGGGAGCAGGAAGTCATTTGAGACTCAGACGGTGTTTTTGCTAAGTACTCGGACGCGCAGCGTATTGTTGTGAATGAAACAGCTTTTTTTTTTTTTTTTTTTTTTTTTTTTTTTTTTACTTTATTTTTGTCATTTTACAAATTTCAGAGCACAACAAAGGACCAAGTGTATAAACAATTATGATATATGGATATAAAGGAAGTAAGGAGAAATAAAGTGGGGGGAAAAAAGAAACATAGAAAACAACCCCCCCCCCCAAAAAAAAGGGGGGGGGTTAGCTAGTAAAAATTGTAAACTATATATACAGCAGGCTGTCAAAGAGAGACTAGTATCCAATAGTATCACGTGGTCATGTACAGGCTTAGGGGGGTTACATAGTTTATGTAATATATACCTTATACCTAGCTATCTAACTTACATTTTTTGGTTCAACAGGCTAGGTTAAGATCCATTTTTTCCAATATTTTGCAAAGCATTACATTCGTAATTGTAACATAAATGTAATCTTCTCCATTGAATGAATTTCGTTGACAATTGCAATCCATTGTTTTTTTTTTTTGTTGGGGAATCCTGTTGCATCCATTTTTTGTTATGGCCTTTTTACTAGCTGCCAATAATATTTTAAGCAAATATTTATCATCCTTCCCTACAAACTGAAGCATTTCCCGAAGTTAAAATTTACAAATGACAACTCAAACTTAATTCCAAATAGATCACTCAATGCAATTTTAAGGTCTGTGAATGAAACGGCTTTATTAGAAATTGTCCATAGACAGAGCTGAGCTGTTTGTATGGGCTGCGTTTCACGTGCACCCATGTCACGTCATGTCAGTCGGTCTGAGTGTTTTTGTACAGGGTAAATATAGAAATCGCAGGTTTTCTCCGTACACTGTGGGCGATTCAGATGTGCAGTGTGAGCTGTCAGCAAACAGCAAGGTTAATAAAATTGCACAGTGCGTGCCAGGCCTTATCCCTATTCCCAGACTTGAACACTAACTCAAAAAACCTAAAATTAAAAGACCACTGAGATGTGGATTCAGGTGGAAGAGAAAAGGGCTCAGAACTGTATTATAGAGGTTTAGGTATAGATATGCATTGACCTGGGCACGGCATCTGAATTCAAAACACAGAGTGAGCAAAAGACCTCATATTACACTTTGTAGCACTGATAAGGCTGATATCTCCTTCCATTCCATTCTCTTAGTTGGGCACCATTAGCTTCACAATAGGCTTTTAACACATTTCAGTTATGAATGATTATTTCCAAACCACAAATGCTTCCCTTGTTTTTTAAGAAGTTCTCTTCAAGGATTTTTTTTTTACCTCCTTATCTGGTCTCCGCAGCCAGTAAATCTCGGTGGAAGACCTTGAAACTGTCTGGCAGACATGAGGTACATACAAAGTTCAGCTCTTCCAAAAGCTTCTGTTTGGAGCAATAAACCATTATACAAAAAAAAGCTTTAAGTATATATTTTTTAATTTATCAAACTGGAATCATTTATCAAACTGGAGCCAGTCCTTCCCAAATCTGTCTCATTTCCACCTCGCCTGTCCAACGAGGAAAGAGCTGAGGAATGTTATTTATTGGGCTTGTTGTGTTGTTGAGCCAAATGCTACAAATCATTTATGAGTTTTTATTATCAGTGATTTCAAGTCAGGTTACAGTTTCAAAAGCTTGATTTAAGTTTCAAGTATTTTGGTCCCTCCCTGTTCAAAGAGATAAGAATCTGGTCTTGCATGGATGGAAATAACTGACTGGCTACGTTAAAAGTGTGGCTGTCGAGTGAACAGACTTGGTACCTAGACTTCTACGTTAGCTTTATGGTTCCAGTGCAAAAGTGAAAAACAAAGCAACCTACATACATACATTCCCTGGCTGATTGACTACATTTGAATTAAATGGAGAACTTATTTTTGCCCCTCTGTTCACAAAAGTCTTTGTGAAAACGTCTTTCAAAAACCAGTTTCGAGACGGTATCGTGGACAAGCACAGCCGAAAGCAGTGGTTAATGAAGCTAGACACTCCTGAGGTCCTGAGGTGGAGATTGTGTCCTATCTGATGAATGATTCCACTTCAGTGAAACTCAAAGAAATGAAACTAAAAATGATACTAAATTACTGTACATGGTTTACTGTGGTGAAGAACAGAAGTTTCTAGAAGTGGGTGAACTTTGTGAACCTCAAGTCTCTTACGGAGCCGGACGTGGGCGGCGGAGCCCGGACAGGAAGAAACTCCTTAAAGGAAATATCCTGTTTTTAAATAATGGAAGCTTTTGTCGTTTGGAGATAATCATTCATAAATAAATTGTGTTTGAAGCTTTTTTTGGAGGTAATGGTGACTAATTTATCAGTGCTCCAAACTGGATACATTTATAAGGTCTTTAGTTGAGTGTTTTGCCTTCGGATCTCATGCCCGGGCTGATGCATCGCAATGCCTGACCTGTAATAAAGGTTTGAGCCTTTAACTGAACCCGGGTCTCAGTTTTTGAGTTAGTGTTTAAGGCTGGCATTAGGGATAGGAGTCTTGGTGCCATGAGAGTCCTAACTTCTGATTGCACTACTGTTTGTATTAATAGTCAAAAGGAAAAGATCTGAGGGACGTTCCTCATCCTGGACAGTCCTCATCTTTAGGCTTAGCTTATCTGGCTAACTCAGAAGTCCTGCTTTGTGACCTATCCTCCTGGAGACTTGAAACCCAACACACCTGCCTGTAATATTCACACAACCCTGAATACTTTCATGACCTGGATTTAATATTCCAGGGAATCACACACCTGATCCTACAGGAAGGCCTATGGGAGCCTATGAATATAAGAGCCAGCATTTCTGGATCTGAACTCTCCAGGAGCAGGATTGTATACTGGGGTTGCAGACTATTGTAGGGCCTGGAAACAGTTTAGTGTTCGTGATGTTCCAAGATCGTGGTGCCCATTCCTGGTCCTGCAGAGTTCCACTTGGTTTCCCAGTTTCTTTATCTTCTTATCTGATTGTTTATCAAAAACTTTTAAATGATTGTATGTACGTATTGCAGAGCAAATGACATTCAATTCTGGAAGCAAATTGATTTGTGTTCTTGTGTACCAGAAACCAGAAGACAGGATGGAGCAGCTGGAACCCTCAGGTGAGTTGTGGTTGCCTCAGTGTAGGGATGGTATTCGGAGTCCTGCGTGAGTGACACTGACGTGGTGGTGGTGTGTGAGTGTTTGTTGTGCTGGTGTGAGTGGATCAGACACAGCAGTGCTGCTGGAGTGTTTAAACACTGTGTCCACTCACTGCCACTGTACACCTAGTAGATGATGTCCAGACTGGGACTGCACAACATGTATCGGTTCAGCTTCGTCATCGCAGTGTACGCATGCGCAGTACTCGCATCGCAGGACGTGCAGTGTAGAAGTAAGGCTAATGAAGTGAAGCAGGTCATGCTACAACTTTTTGGCTGCTTGATACCAAAGTAAAACTTGCACGGTTCCTGGATTCTGATTTAAGGCGTCTCGGATACACAGGGAAGTGCAGTCACAGTGCTCACCTGCTGTTGTATTTGGTGCACTGAAACTGATTATAGATCATCAGGATCAAGTTCCTGTAAAGATGCTTCACACTCAGTCAAGAGTGTTAGTCATTCCTCAGCTTTTTTAAAAAATAATTTATTTTCACCCCTCGATCACTTTGAAATTACAAATGCTATCTAAATATTGATTTTCAAGTCAATTGGTGAAAAATTGCTGAATATTTTTTCAAATAATTAATACTGTATGGGAGTTTTATTCCCCCCAGTATCATGCAGACCTAGTCCAGACTATCAAAAAAACTGTTTGGATACAATCTGCGTATGCCAAAACCTGATCTGGGCTTGCAGTCTGAACAAGACCTGGTCTGTGTTGGTCCCAGGGTATGACATACCCCTCTGTATTCATGGGGTCCCATGCTGGGTAGCCAGTCTAGCACTTGCTGGCTGTTAACTCACTTGCCATAGTGGTGCTGATGCTTCAATGGCAACACAATGTTGGGTTTAACAGTTCCTCTTCTGGAAATACTCTTTTTCTAGTTTGGTAATGCATCTTCCACACATCTTGTATTTCTCCTCTTGTATCTTCACTTTGAGAAATGAATCTCTTGTGAAACTGGGCGTGTTTGCATATCGTCGCTATCCAAAGAAAAACAAGTATCTCCAAAATGGCATCTTTACAGGAGAGGTTAAATTTTAATTTTTGTGTAAGTCAGTGGAACCAGGCTTTTTTCCAAGTGATTTCCGTTTCTGAGAAGTGAAAGTTTGAGGGGAGTAAGTTGGCAGGATGCCGCTGTTTTAGCATAAACTTTTCAGGGCTGTTTCTCTCTGCTTAGCCGCCCGCCTTTTTTTTTTATTTTTTTATTTTCCCCCTCAGATGAAACCCGAATTGAACTCGGAAGACTTTAGTTTGATACCATATAGTCGTTCCTGCGCTCATAGTTCTTCATTCGTTAGTTTCACTTTTGATTCGGTCAGGACTCTGAGTCCTGATGGAATGTTGTGTCAGAGACTGTTTGGAGTCCTGGCTGAGCTTCAGTCTCCTTTTCCAAGGAAGGACGGAGTGATACCTAACCATCGATACTTCAGATCCTGCTGTTCACTTTTAAGAATCGATTCTGGCACACAAATATCGATATCATTAGCTTTATTAATTTAGTAGGATGGATGTGTACACTATTTCTCAATGACAGTAATAATAAACGCTGCTGTAAATTAATGGTGTAGGATAGGGACTACTTTTCCTTCCAAGTGATTTTGGGCCATTTCTGTTGTCCACTCATCATGAAATTTTCACACGGTGTAAACAGCAGCTCATGTGATCAAATGATACATAAAAGCAAAAATCTACAAAAATGGAGATACATGTTTTTAACTGGACAGCGACGATATATACATATACTTGTATAGACGGCAGCACTGCTGTGTCCGATCGACTCACACCAGCACAACACACACTAACACACCACCACCACGTCGGTGTCACTGCAGTGCTGAGAATGACCCAACACCCACATAAGACCTGCTCTGTGGTGGTCCTGTGCATTGAAGAACAGGGTACCTAAGTGTACAGAGAAACAGATGGACTACAGTCTGTAACTGTAGAACTACAGAGTGTCCTATATGGTAATGAGTGCAGATACAAGGAGGTGGACCTAATGAAGTGGCCGATGGATATAGAAGACCAAAAGCTCTCCTAGCTGCAAAGGGAGGGGTGAGGGGGGACCAACTCCATATGGATATAGAATGGCATGCCATAAAACCTCCTGTAGGTGTCCCAGTACTTTTGTCCATATAGTGTAGCTGGATGCCCTCATGATTTCCTGGATCAGTGATTATGTGTGGCACAGTGTGAATCAGTGCTAAAGTCCCAAAACTCAAAGTCCATGATCCGCCCAGGCTGCATCTCTCTCTCTTTATCTGGGGCTGGTGTAGCCAGCATAGAAAGCGCCTGCCAACCCACCTGCAGTGATTGTTGTTCCGTGTTCAGCTACCAGTGCAGCACATGAAGCTTCCCTCTCCTCTTAATGACGACACACGGAACTGGTTTAGCATAAACCCACAGCGTGATCTGCTGCTTGTTTGGTAGGAGAGAAGCAGCTGTGTTGGGGAGGAAGGTGAGATCATCCTTATCATGTTATTGTTCTGTCTGAATGCGAGTTAATCTTATTTTCAGCTGTATTTTTGGGATTTTCAAGTTTTTTTAGCCCCTTTTTGGTAGATTTGTTGACCGTTTTTAAGCATCTCAGAAGAGAGTGCGCAAAACTGATTTAAAATCAGTTTTTTCTGACCTTGACCGTCTGATTAAATGCGCTGGAGTCTGATCTGAGATCAGTCCTCCCACTCTGAGGAGTGTTTGGGTGAAATCCAGCCCGGACAGTCTGTTAGCTGCTCTTCAGGTCCGGCGGGTTGCGCGTAGGTATTTAAGGAGGGAGTGGTGTTTCAGAGCTCTACAGGAGAGCAGGTAAACTTGATCCTCAGGCATGTTTGACATGATAAACTCTAATTTCAGGGAAATCCAGAACATTTGAGGAGAATTTACCAGCCCCCAACGACCTTACGAGGTAAGATGAGCTAACGCTTGTTCTTGTTCTCTCACTCGTCGGGTTCATTGCTCTTCTCTAAACCGTCGGTCTGTTTGCTAATGAGTTCCTGGTAAACATCGGCGCTTTTATCCGACTTCACGATGTGGTTAAAGCTAAGAAAGAACGGAAAACGCACAGTCTCCCCGCTTAAAAGATGAAGACTGCTTTCCGGAGAAAGCCGTGTTGAGTTTCCGTTTCTGAGAAGTGAAAGGTTGAGGGGAGTAAGTTGACAGGATGTCGCTGTATTAGCCCGCGGCTAGCATAAACTTTTCAGGGCTGTTAGCAGTTCGGTGTTTCTCTCCGCTTAGCCGCCCGCCTTTTTTCCCCCCCTCAGATGAAACCCGAATTGAACTCGGAAGACTTTAGTTTGATACCATATAATCGTCCCTGCGCTCATAGTTCTTCATTAGTTAGTTTCACTTTTGATTCGGTCAGGACTCTTGCGTCCTGAGGGAATGTTGTGACAGAGACTGTTTGGAGTCTTGGCTGCGCTTCAGTCTCTTTTTCTAAAGAAGGGCGGAGTGATACCCAACTATCGATACTTCCGATCCTGCTGTTCACTTGTAAGAATCGATTCTGGCACACAAATATCGATATCATTAGCTTTATTA
>JAVGWN010002624.1:0-10950 GCA_034552555.1 Semaprochilodus insignis
AAGGTAGGAGTGTCTAATAGAGTGGACAGTGAGTGGACACAGTGTTTAAACACTCCAGCAGCACTGCTGTGTCTGATCCACTCACACCAGCTCACTCACACTAACACACCACCACCACGTCAGTGTCACTGCAGTGCTGAGAATGATCCACCACCCACATAATACCTGCTCTGTGGTGGTCCTGTGGGGGTCCTGACCATTGAAGAACAGGGTAATACAGTATACAGAGAAACAGATGGACTACAGTCTGTAACTGTACAACTACAGAGAGTCCTATATGGTCAGTGGAGCTGATAAAGTGGACAATGGTGTAGATAAAGGGCAGGTGGTTGTAATGTTCTGGTTGATCAGTATAAATGATTGAACAGTGATTCCAAAGTTCTAATGGTCTGAGAGGACGTGTACTGAACAAGGTACTGAAGGGACAATTAGGTGTACTGGTACGGAGTTGTTTGAGCTCTACAAAGTAATTTGGAAGCAAAATAAGAAGTTAGCTTTGTTGTCCAGCGAGCATCAAGTAAGCCCATTACAGTTCATGAGACCACTGTTCACTGTTCTGTAGGTCCTGTGTGGACATCGGTTGTGTTCTACTGGGGCTGAAGCACATACACTGTGGACCCCCATAGCTTTCCAGACAGCAAAACTGAGGAGGCCAACTCCACACCAGGCGTACAGAGAACCCCATCCCAGCGCACGCAGGGCTAGTGATGCTCCGCTCTCAGGCACGGCCGCTGATCCCACTAGACCCTAAACACAGACATAAGGAAAAACAATTAAACCGTCTCACGTCCCTCTCTGATTAAATACAAGGTAAAGTTTAAAACACAGGTGAACAAAAGCTTTCATCTGTACATATTTACACAGTCTTTCCAGCTTTAATTAATTAATTAATAAGCTGCTTGTTTCTTCCTCAGGTTTATGGTGAACAGCCATGCTTTTACGTGTACACACCAGCTTGAGTACCTAATAGATTTATCGTGCGTGCATTTATTCAGTTTTGTCATGTTGAAACGTGATCAGGAACCTGAATACGCTTCAGGAGGCCAGCTCCCGGGGCACTATTCCAGCTTCATACATGTGTGTGTGTGTGTGTGTGTGTGTGTGCGTACACATATGACGCTCATGCCCACATACTGATCAGTAACATTAAGTCAATGAACCACATCCAAACAAACTAACCATCACAACAAACCTTCAGAGGAAAGATAGCTTGCTCTTCAGGTGCGCTGCACAGGGGGGTAGACGGACAAACATATAAATTCAGGCTGCAGGGTCACAAATCAAATATGTATTCTAGGACCAAGTGGCTCAGGTCAGATTTGAACAAGTCAGATTTGGGCATCAACCCAGCTTCTAGTAAACCAGATCTGTGTCTCATGAAGGCAAGAAATCAGATTTGTGTCACTCCAGCTTGGACACGTGAAGGTAGCTATATGTTTTTGCTGTATCGGTCACTCCAACTTAAAGCTCGGGCTGATTCCAGTCATGATTTATGGGGAAGAGCTTGAGTTTCTTTTTATTTTAGCACAAGGGCTCAACATAAAAAACTGGCAATTATCTAACAATCCAATACTTCAAGATATTTTCATGATACACAATATGCAGATTTAGATTTTTCAGATTTGATTTGATTTTTCAGACGTCTGGTAAGTTGGAACAGAGGAGGTATTAAAATGCAGTGCTGCATTTTAATACCTACATTCAAAAACTGAACACTGATTTTTATTCAGTATATGTATATACTATGTTGCGCTAAGTCCAGTTAATTTTGCTCTTCATAATGAAACATGTTTTATGCGTGGTGTGTTGGGAAAAGCATACTGTATTGTGACAAAATCGATCAAGATCACAATATGCGCTGGCATGTCCACAAATCAGTTATGTATTCTAGGACCACATGTGAAAGTGGCTCAGGTCAGATTCGAACAAGTCCAATTTGGGTATCAACACTCCTAGAAAACCTGACCGGTGCCAATTAAGGCAAGAAATCGAATTTGTCTCACTTCAGAGACCTGGGAATGTGAAGGCAGCTATATCCTTCAGCTAGATCGGTCTCTCCAGTTTAACTAAACGACGTCAGTGAAATATCTAGTTGCTATTTTTCGGAATGATATTCCAATCCTGATTTAAACTGTGACTGTATGATTAAGGTGTGGGTCTTTTTTTGGACCACCACCATATACTTTATCTGGGTTCAGGCTTGAATGCTTAACACAGTGCACCCAGCCTGTCAACTGTTTGTGGTTGTGATGTCACAGGAAGTTTGCGTTTGATCAGTCATATTCAACAAGCTCCGTGTTATTAGGTTAGATTTACTGACTTGCACCAACGCACATGGTCAAATCAAAAACTTCCCTTATAGCTCAGTCAAAACTGACACAGTTAGGTGAAATGTTCGATTCCCCCCAAAAACAACTGTACCGCTGTACGCTACCCACCCCTAACCTACACTAGACAATGTACCTCATTAGGCTGTATGAATATACAGGAGGAACAGATTTGCTTGATCATTTTTAAGGAGAAAATGATTTTATGTAAATAAATAAATAAATAAATAAATAGATGGCAATCCATATAAACCAGTGCACCATCACCAACTGAGTCATAAAGGCATCTCTGTCCAGCCCAAGCTGCTAAACACGGTCCATTTATCTCCTAATCTAGTTTAAAGCTGCCGTCCCATCACTGTGACCTCACAACCACATTCCTCTCCACTTCGAATCTAATTTGGCCTCTTTAAAAGGCATATTTGGCTACGACGCATGTTTACAAAGACGTGACTATGTTTAAAAATAGACGGAAGAAAAAAGAAAAAAAAAAATTGGAAGTTAACAAAGAGGGCACTGTTCCCCTCCCGGCTTAACAACAAACACAACTCCCAGTTCTGTGTGAGGATCTGCGTAATTTCTAATTTCATTCCACGGAGTAAACAAAGATAAACACAGACGCGGCGTAATCGAATCAGAGTTTAATAGGGTTAGAGCGGAACACGGCTTTCTGAGAGAGCTGCAGATTCTTCCTCTGTCACAAGTGAAGATTTCAGCCCAATGAAGAGCTTCTAAAGTTTCTCTGTATTGTTTATTTTCTACTGCGGATGTTGACCAACTCTGGAAAATCCTAAAATAATCCTGACTGGGTTTTATAAGTTTGTTAGCAGATTCAGACAGTAGCTGCAGCTGCGTCACTGTCGGTGCGTTCACCATCGTTTGTAACAGACTATCAAGTTTGATGTTAAAAGTTGGAGCTTGAACTGAAATTCTGAACCTTCGTTCATCAGTCACCATGAAAATCTCACACGGTGTAAACGGCAGCTGCTGTGTTCAAATGAAGCATAAAAGTAAAAATCGACAAAAATGGAGATACGTGTTTTTCATTGGACAGCGATGAGATATATATATATTATATACAATTATCCTTGTTTAATAAATTGTACATATCAGAGAATTTCTACACAGATTCTGTATTTTGTGTACATTGTGTGTATTTTGTATATTTAAAATATATAAATATATATATATATATATCTTTTATTTAATAAGTTTAGTGTGTATGTATATTAATGCTGCCCTGCTGTAGAGTATTAACCTGAGCCCCACCACAAGCCTTTCAATACATGAATGTGCTGATGTGCTGATGCTGTGCTAATGACAAACTTGAACTAGCAACATCTAGCGTAAGCTTAAGGTCAGCGTTAAGCCTGACTGCTCAGTGGGAGGACGAAGATTTCCAGTGACGTCGTACTTTCCTGTGAGAGCCTAAAAGTGCCTCATCACCTGCTGTTCTTCTTTTTCTATGACCTTCTGCAGCTGTTCACATTTACAGGCACTAAAACTGTACTTCGTTTTTAGTTGGAGCTTCATCAAAAGTAAAGGGTTGTCGTGTGACCTGTCCCACTTACTTCTGTGAACATGTTCCTTAAATAAGTTACATAAGTTCCTGTGTGCAGTCAAATATTGCTTTTAAAAAGAAGAAAAAAATCAGAATTGACAGGNGAATTGACAGGTCTGACTTTGGGGAAAAAAAGGAAAAAATAAAAATAAAATTTAAAAATCGGAAAATTGACAGGTCCGACTTCGGGGGAAAAAAGGGAAAAAATACAAATAAATAAATAAAAAAATTCAGAAAATCAGAATTGACAGGTCTGACTTTGGGGAAAAAAGGGAAAAAATACAAATAAATAAATAAAAAAATTCGGAAAATCAGAATTGACAGGTCCGACTTCGGGAAAAAGAGAGAAAAAATAAAAATAAATACATTTTAAAAAATTGGAAAATCAGAATTGACAGGTCCGACTTCGGGGGAAAAAAAGGGAAAAAATACAAATAAATAAATAAAAAAATTCAGAAAATCAGAATTGACAGGTCCGNGGGAAAAAAAGAGAAAAAATAAAAAGAAATAAATTTTTAAAAAAATCGGAAAATCGGAATTAGCCAAAAACTACAGGCAATCAGTGCATCTCTAAAAAACAGTCTTTAGAGCGAATCTTGAGAAATATCTGTCAGACTGCTGTTAAAATGAACATGTGTTGTGAATGATGATGTGGCTTTGGGAAGATCAGATGACGATACTTTATCATAATCGTGTTTACTGTGTCACAATATATCTGCAGTACTTAAAGAACACTGACTGACTGACTGACTGATTCATTACCAAGTGACCATAATCAGGCCTGTTGGACTGTATTTAGTGCAGTTAGTGAAACGCTGAATAAATTAAAACTGAATAAAAACAAATCATCATGATTTATACTGAAAATGTCTTGAAGAATCGAGATCGCCCATCCCTCCCTGAGTCTGCGTACCTATATAAATTAACCATGTGACACTTCACCCTGAGTTAGTTCGTGCCCCGCTCTCCCCCACATGCTCATACATCTACATAAAACTCCACACACCTTATTAAACCATTCAGGGCTTTTCTTCTTAGCCAAGGCCAGCGTTGACCCGAATCCAAATATTACACCAGCAGTGGCTACTGTTGTAAGGAAGGCCCCACCTGGAAGAGAATACGAAGACCATAAGACCACAGACAGCAGACATGGCTACTGAAACGGTCTACTGTTTCTGGACTCCACCATCTTCTCTTATTACCTTCATGTGTTAATGCAGATTAAAACTGCTCAGATAACATATTACAGACACGGCGGTGAATAACGAGGAGACAAAGCTGGCACAGCTTTACAGAAGAAACCAGTCATGTATTTTAATGCAAAATCAAACTATATCAATATAAACAATATTGCACCATCCTATATCATCCCTCATCTATGTATGTATATACCTGAAAAAGTCGATATACTACCCAGACTGCACTTTACGGTTAGGGCAATGTTCAGTTTGTCTTGTTTTGATGGACTGTGGCTCTCCGGTAGGGCTGCAACCAACGACTTTTGACAGCCGAATAATCGGTCGATTGTTACAAGGAATAATAGATCATTCTGGATTATTAGGAATCGCGCAGTTGCCAAATAACTCTTATGCAGCGCTATATATATATATTCTCTCTCTCTCTCTCTCTCACACACACACACACACACACACACACGACCCCAGAGTCCACCAGACCTCAACACTACTGAATGTGTTTGGGTTTGAGTTTGCTTGGATCTTGAGAAGAAAGCACAAGTACTTTCTAAGACTGAACTTTGGAGGCTTCTTTTTCGAATTGCCCCGTCCCACCTTAAATGGTGCAGAATAAGGTGGAACGGAGAATTCGACTAAGAACTCTCAACACCAGAGCCTCGAGGAGCACAAACACAGGGCGAACTAAAGAGCTAAACAATGTCAGCTAGTGTCATAACACGCCAACTCAACCCAGCACCTCTAAAATAAGAAACAGGCTCATACGTATGTTTAATTCACCTTTTATCAGCTGTAGTTTCTCTCTGTCCTCGCTGACATTCCCCTTAGCCGCCGTCTCCATCGCGTCCGCCCTTCATAAACGCTCGGGCGGAAACAACCATAGGAACCTTTTTATTTAAACTCCGTGAATATGCTTCGGTGTTAAACATCTTGATGGTCATCATTTTATGAGATTATAATATAGCACTGGGGCAAATATGACAATATTTATATATACATAATAGCATAATGCGTTATTACCCGTATAAGAGGCAGCATACTTTTTTGTTTTGTTCGTTTTATCATTATTATTGTACTATGTTAAGTCAAAGTTACACATTTTAATAGTACTGGAGTACGATCTGTTATGTTTGGAAGTGCGTAAACCGAAGTACAAGCTTAATCACACCGCTCGGACCGCACTTTTATGTTGTAAAACAAAATAAGAGTCGCTCTGGGCTAGGCGTATGCTGTACTTTATTGTGTTTAATACATGTAACAAATCTAAAATTATTAATACATTCATAAAACATAAAACTATGCAAATGTAGATGATAAAATACGATTAAATATGTGTATATATGTCAATATCAATATAGTATCAATATATGTGTGTGTGTGTGTGTGTGTGTGTGTGTGTGTATATATATATATATATATATATATATATATATATATATATATACACTGTAAATCGTGTAAGGACAAAATAGTTACGTATGGAAAAACATATGGCACACATTTAAATAAATAAATAAATAAATAAATAAATAAATCCCTTTTCAATGAGAAGGCGGTTGTGTGTTAGGGAGCAGACCAGCCAACGAGCCCACTCACTGCTGTAGATCTGCTGCGGTTCTCCCGCTTCCTTTTCTTCCCAGAGCAGCAAATCGGCGCTTATATCCGCCCAAAAATGAGGAATATTCTGCTTTAAAGGGGGAATACAGCAGACAACGGCAGAGCGAGGACACTGGAAGGACAGGCTTCCTCCTACTCCTCCTCCTCCTGCTGCTGCTGGAAATCAGAGCTGGAGAGCGTGGATGGACAGGCGGGGGGACATTTCTACGAGAAAACGAGAAGGCTGATCATAGCCAGCCACATTCCTCCAGCTCCTCCTGGTCGCCCGGACCTCCAGCTGCTCTGACCGCATGTGGAGCTCTCAGCACGATGGAGGAATGTTACAGGCAGGCATGGGACTTCTGCTCCGCTCTGGCTTCTCCTCCGGATTTCCTCCCATGACCATGCCTTCCTTGTGTTGGACGCCTTGGATGCAACTGGCTGCCCACCAATAAGCCGCCACAGTGATGCATCTCCTGTCTCCTCACCGTCTCCGGTGATGCTCTGCTCCTCTCTCCCCTCCCAGAGCTTGGCTTTCCGTGGGACCCTCTCGCTTCTTCTCGCTGGTCTGTAGGCCAGACACCACCATCAGCATGCACCTGGGGATGGATGAGCCCAGGGAATGCCAGTACAACCAGATCTGCACGCACAACTCCTCCTCGCCCATGGAGACCCCGCACAGCAAGAAGAGGAGAGTGAAGAGAAAGTGGCAGGTCTTCCCCGGCCGGAACAAGTTCTACTGCGACGGACGGATCATGATGGCTAAGCAGACCGGGGTCTTCTACCTCACCATGGTGCTCATCCTGGTCACCAGTGGACTGTTCTTCGCCTTTGAGTAAGTCAGAGTGTGGGAAGTTGTGTTGGGGTTCCATGCTGGCGGGGCTGGACCATATGAGTTTATTTCACTCTTCATACAGTAACAGGATCACATCATGAGCTATATATATATATCTCCCCAAACGGTGGTAATAATGATCATTATTATTAATAAGAGGAGTAGGAGTAGTTATAGGTGTACTTTATTGGTGGTAGAAACAGTAACACAATTTTATTAAATTATTATTAATATTTTACTATTAGTAGTAACATTAGTATTAGTAATAGTAATATAATAATAGTAGTACTTATATAGCACTTATTATAGTTTCATTATTTTTTATGGTTGTAGCAAAACAGTAACGGTATTTTATGATTTTGTGTTTTATTATTATTAGTATTCTAGTATGCAATTAATTGTAGTAGTAGCAGTAGTAATATTATTATTAGTAGTAGTAGTAGTAATAGTAGTAGTAGTGAGTATTAGTATTAATAGTAGTAGTACTAAAAGTAGTTTTTTAGTAGGAGTAATAGTATTAGTATTTTGTTATTAGTTATAGTGGCAGTAATATTGTAGTATTATTTATTATGTGTTTTATTATTAATAATATATTTTTTACAATATTATTTTACATTAAATATGTACAAATATTATGTAATTAGCTGTAGCAGCAGTAGTAGGAAAAGTATTATTTATTTTTGGTATGATGATGATTATTATTAGTAGTAGTAATAGTAGTAGTAATATATATTATTGTTATTAGTAGTAGTTTTAGTATTATTAATAGTAGTAGTAGTCTTTTAGTAGGCATAACATTATTTTATAATGATTAGTTGTAGTGCTAGTAATATTGTATATTGTATTTTTTGTGTTTTATTATTATTTATTATTAAATTATAAAATATATTTTATTACATTTTTTTTACTATGTAATTAGTTGTTGTAGTAGCACTAGTAGGAATACTATTTATTATTTTTAATTTATATTTATTATTAGTTCTAATAAACAGAAATAATTCAGTATAAGTGGTTCTTATATACTATGTGCTTTTAGTTCTGTGAACTAAAAGTGTAAGTGTTACTTGAGCAGTTCATGTTTAGCGTGTGGTGTTTAGTTTTGTGGGTTGTTTGTTGTTCGCTGTTTTGGGGTCCACAATATTGTAAAGCCCACCGCATGGGACAACATTCACTTCCATACCGGAATACCTCCCACCACATGGCACAGCCTGGATGATGGTGGATCTGTTCACTTTTCCGGTTCTGGGTTCCTTATCACTGACTGGCGGTACGGTCGAATGAGAAGGCTGAGAGGAGATGAACACAGGTTTTCCTGGAGGAAGTGTAGCTCGATCAAAGGGCTCATTCACTGCCATCTGTAGCGTGATGTAGTGATATAGCGAGGCTTAGGCTGATACTTCCCCTCAACACTGAGCTGCTGCTGCTGTTTCGGTTTAAAGCCTTTGATTCAGCCCTGCGTTCGTGGGCCAGTTTTCCAGACACAGATTGAGCCTGCTTACTGGTTTTGGATTCAATTACACGGTCAGCGCGGATTCTCTATTGAGCAGCCTTCAGTCTGGGGCTAAATCTGTGTCAGCAACGTGTACAAAGTGTCTCAGGGTCGGTACTGATGTGAGATCAGCTCCTAACTGTTGGTGTAGTTCATTGTCCTGAATGTGAAATGAAACATCTGGTCCCAGATCAGTCTGCTGTGCCTCTCTCAGGGGGTCCATGAATACGAGGGCCGGACTGGGGGCTGAATATACAGCCTTACAGAGTCTTCCCTGACACTCTGTCGTTTGCAGTAGGTAATGTGATGTAATAGAATTTGTGGGCTAACGTGTAGTCATTAGTAGTCTGCGTTCCTCAATCAGATGGGGGAATTGGCGTATGGATTGCTGCTGGCGGGGTTTTTTTTCCATGTGAATTCCAGCAGTCCAGGCTCAGATGTGGAGCACATGTGAACAAGGGGATCTTGTGTTGCCTTGTGTCTTTCCAGGAATGGGCTCGAGCGTCCGCTTCGTTATGATACTCAGGGGCCTTTTTGTGGGCTGCAGAAATCCAGAATGATTCATAAATGCAGTTAGCGAAGTTAGCGAAGCCTAAGCTGTACTTCTGACCAGATAGGTTGTTAGCATAACGTGGCTGTGTGCTCAGCTTATGAGTAATTAGCTTCGACTAAGTGTCTTCACTGGTACTGGTAGTGCTGACACCATGAATGGGATACAGTATGAGGCCTTTGGCTTTAAACCCAATGTAGACCCAACCCAACCTTAAGTTGCCCTCCAAAACCTGGACTGTAGCTGATCATTGTGGAAGCTTAGCAGCACTGTTCTGTGAAGGGTCCACCTCAGTAGCTGTGGTCCACAACAGCAGCACTGTCCTGTGAAGGGTCCACCTCAGTGGCTGTGGTCCACCACAGCAGTACTGTCCTGTGAAGGGTCCACCACAGCAGTACTGTCCTGTGAAGGGTCCACCACAGCAGTACTGTCCTGTGAAGGGTCCACCACAGCAGCACTGTCCTGTGAAGGGTCCACCTCAGTGGCTGTGGTCCACCACAGCAGCCACTGTCCTGTGAAGGGTCCACCTCAGTGGCTGTGGTCCACCATAGTAGCACTGTCCTGTAAAGGGTCCACCACAGCAGCACTGTCCTGTAAAGGGTCCACCACAGCAGCACTGTCCTGTGAAGGGTCCACCATAGCAGCACTGTCCTGTAAAGAGTCTACTACAGCAGCACTGTCCTGTGAATGGTCCACCTCAGTAGCACTGTCCTGTAAAGGGATTACCTCAGTAGCACTGTCCTGTGAAGGGTCCACCACAGCAGCACTGTCCTGTAAAGGGTCCACCTCAGTAGCACTGTGCTGTAAAGAGTCCACCACAGCAGCACTGTCCTGTGAAGGGTCCAGTTCAGTAGCACTGTCCTGTGAAGGCTCCACCACAGCAGCACTGTCCTGTAAAGGGTCCGCCTCAGTAGCCCTGTCCTGTAATGAGTCTACCACGGCAGCACTGTCCTGTGAAGGGTCCACCTCAGTAGCACTATCCTGTAAAGAGTCCACCTCAGTAGCACTGTCCTGTAAAGAGTCCACCTCAGTAGGACTGTCCTGTAAAGAGCCCACCACAGCAGCACTGTTCTGTGAAGGGTCCAGTTCAGTAGCACTGTCCTGTGAAGGCTCCACCACAGCAGCACTGTCCTGTAAAGGGTCCGCCTCAGTAGCCCTGTCCTGTAATGAGTCTACCACGGCAGCACTGTCCTGTGAAGGGTCCACCTCAGCAGCACTGTCCTGTAAAGAGTCCGCCTCAGTAGCCCTGTCCTGTAATGAGTCTACCACGGCAGCACTGTCCTGTGAAGGGTCCACCTCAGTAGCACTGTAATGTGTTAGTGTACTGTAAGTAGTGTGAAGCGAGTCCACCAATCAGGGTACAGCTGTCACTTTGTTTTGAGCTTGTTTTGACCTGTTG
>JAVGWN010002625.1:0-10950 GCA_034552555.1 Semaprochilodus insignis
GCTCTTCGTCTCATTTTTCTCTCACTCTTTCTTTCCTTCTCTTTGTTCTGTTTCCCCTTTCTTCTCTTTCTTTCTCTGTCTCCTCCCTCTCTCACGTGATCGCCGGCACACCATCCCTCTTTTCTTTATTCTCTTTCAATATTTCTTACTCTCTCCGTTTTTTTTCTGTATTCTTCTTTCTTCTCTCTTTATTTCTTCTCTTTTCTTGTCTTTTCTTACTGTTATTCTCACTCCCTCTCTTCCTCTTCTCTCGCTTTCTGGCTCACACATATACAGACTGAGCACACAGACGTGTATCCTGTACAGTGAGTGAACGAGTGTGAAGTTATGTGTACTGTATTAGCGCAGTCAGAGAGACTCCTCCTGACTCAGTGCTGAGATTACAGAGAAAGGTTTCCAGGTCAGAGAGAGAGACAGAGGGAGGTAGAGAGAGAGAGAGAGAGAAAGAAAGACTGAGAGAGAGAGAGAGAAAGAAAGAGAGGGAGAGAGAGTGAGATGCTAATCCGAGTACAGGGTTACTGGATTAGCGTTAGCGTCTCTGCGGCTCCACCCAGGCTCTGACCTGGTGGCCCCGAGCTGAAAGTGGACAGCCAAAGCCGGGCCTGGCCTTCCCCCCGTAACCACACAGCACAGCACCGGGCAGCCCGCTCAGCCTGAGGCTAGAACACGCTAAAAATAAAGAACTGACTGGGAACCGGCTCTGTCCTGCACATACCCACGCTCAACATCGCCCTCAACTACACACAGGCCTACTACTAATATCACCACAAGCTAATATACCATATACAGTAAACACACCATAATCTACCACTTATTTATTTATTTATTTAGTACGCACTATGAAAAATTCAATATCCACTATGAATTATTCAGCTTCTACTATGAATTATTCAACACGTATTATGAATTATTCCGTATCTACTATGAATTATTCAGCACCTACTATGAATTATTCAGCACCTACTACGAATTATTCAGCATCTACTATGAATTATTCAGCATCCACTATGAATTATTCAGCATCTACTATGAATTATTCAGTATCCACTATGAATTATTCAGCATCTACTATGAATTATTCAGCATCCACTATGAATTATTCCGTATCTACTACGAATTATTCAGTATCCACTATGAATTATTCAGCATCCACTATGAATTATTCAGTAACCACTATGAATTATTCAGTACCCACTATGAATTATTCCGTATCTACTATTCAGCACCTGCTATGAATTATTCAGTAACTACTATGAATTATTCAGCATCTACTATGAATTATTCAGTAACCACTATGAATTATTCAGTAACCACTATGAATTATTCAGCATCCACTATGAATTATTCCGCATCTACTATGAATTATTCAGCACCTGCTATGAATTATTCAGTAACTACTATGAATTATTCAGCATCTACTATGGATTATTCAGCATCTACTATGAATTATTCAGCATCCACTATGAATTATTCAGTATCCACTATGAATTATTCAATATCCACTATGAATTATTCAATATCCATTATGAATTATTCAATATCCACTATGAATTATTCAATATCCACTATGAATTATTCAGCNGCATCTACTATGAATTATTCAGTAACTACTATGAATTATTCAGCATCCACTATGAATTATTCAATATCCACTATGAATTATTCAGCACCTACTATGACTTTTGCATGCTACGGGACTGTTATATCTCCCTCCCTCCCAGAATGCGAGTCCTGCAGTAGCCTGTGTTTAGCTCAGTCGAAGCGTGACTCTGTTTCTATAACAATAGTCAGGCTGACTGTAAATGACATTTTGTTGCCACTAAATTAGTCGGAGCACGGGCGTAGTTTGTGTACGTGTTAACACAGAATACGAGCTCCTCTCTTGTTTAGTGGATAAAACAGGGCCTGCGGTCTCCATCCAAACACGCAGCGCGCAATTAGCACGCTCATTAAAATGCAGCAGTTCGCATGGAAGTGACCGCAAGGGTAGCGCAGGAAGATCAAGAGAGGACCTGAGACTGGACACTTTTTACTGCAGCCAGCGTGGAGAAACAGCCGCCGAGCTGCAAAACCTCAACTCAACACAACAATGTCTAAGGCTAATCCAGTCTGCAGCCACAGACGTGAAGGCCTAGCCTATATTTTACAGCATTTAACATAACTTCTCATTACCGGACTCTGTAATTTCGGCAAAATTCATGTGCAGACAGAAAAGGCTTCCCGAAAAAAAGAGACAGAGGACGAGAAAAAGCAGCTCAGTGAAAGGCCGCTTTTGGCAGAGTGTGCGCAATTGGCTTCTAATAAATCTGAAAAATACTTCACGGGTAAAAATACACAAATATGCCCATAACTACTGCTATAGCCATACAGCAACAGACTACAAGGGGCTACAGAGAGAGCATAGGCCACTTTCCTTTTTCACAGCCCATTTAAAGCTGGCCTTTGACCTTGTCAGCTCCCAGTCTGCCCACACAGTATGGACAGGTGTGTGGAGTTCAGTCATTTCCCCACCTACTGCTTTCACTCATCTTGTGCTAATGCTAAAGGGAACATATCATATCCTTATCCTTCTGGGCCGGGGGAGCTCCTGGAGCCTATCCCGGCACTCACTGGGCGGAAGGCATGAAACACCCAGGACAGGCCACCAGTCCATCGCAGGGCAGCCACAAACCTAGGGGGGCAATTTAGCATCTTCAGTTCACCTGACCACATGTCATTGGACTGTGGGAGGAAACCAGAGCACCCGGAGGAGGAAACCCACACAGACACGGGGAGAACATGCAAACTCCACACAGAAAGGACCCTGGACGCCCCTGCCGGGATCAAACCCACGCTACTCTTGCTGTGGGTCGGCAACGCTACCCATTGCACTTGCCATCCATTCACAGGCCAGGGACAGCCTGGGGTACCTTCATACAGCAGTCAAGCCTACAGACCCATAGAGCCATTGGCGACTTTGGGACATACTTACTTCAAAGCAGTGGGACCTAACTACTCACCATGTGGCCATGAGGGACAGAGGTGCAGTCTCACTTCCTGCTCTAAAATGCAGGGGTGTGGCTAAAATAAGAGCTCCACCTACACAGTAAATATCTGTGTGTCAGCAGGACAGCACTTTTTCTGGCAAATGACAGGGAAAAAAAGCTATTGCTAAAATGAATCGGACTCTATGGTATGAATCACGGATGAATAAACGACACATAGAAGAGTGCGGGTCAGTATGGCTGTGGATTAGTGTTTGGGAATCTGCTCTGAGTGAGCACATGCACATGGTGGGTGTAGGTTACAGTAAATAATAGGGTTGGAATGGGGGGGGGTCAGATGAGTGCGGGTTGGACCAATATTGAATTTTTGCTTGGGGGGTCTGCCCTGAGATGGTGCATCAGAAACAGAGCCTCTGGGTCAAGTGGAAGTTGCAGTAGACGGTGGGGCAGTTTTCCATCCCATTCATTCTTAATTGGGAAAAAAAAATCATAAAAGCATCCAATCAAAAAGCTGTACACAAGCACACCATTCCCGATCAGACATTCCAGAGTTGGAAGAGCGTCCATATCTTGAAAACTGTGGGATTAGTAAGCAGACACAAAATGTGCACCAAGAAGAAGAAGAAGAAGACGAAGAAGACGAAGAAGAAGCAGATGAAGAAGTAGAAGAAGAAGAAGAAGCAGATGATGAAGAAGAAGAAGAAGAAGTAGTATACAGCGTTGGATAACAATAGTGTTGGGAATTATTACTAATTACAGCCTACATTATCAACACCATCAGTGGGGAACTGGACCAGCCAGAAATCAGAAGCAATCACACATCCATGTACTCTATTCACTGCAACACAGCCACAACCAACTGGCAGTCTGGAACACTGTACACAGCCTCAAGCCGGAAAAAAGAGGATATGCTGATTTTTCCCGGCCTATAAAACAGGCCTGGACCTTAATTCATAGCAAACAATTCCTGTTCAAATCGTAGGCACAATGTGGGTCAGGAAAACTGCTATGAGATATTTTCCACAAATCATGTAGCCCTATTTCATGAGCTCGTTAACTTCTCTCTCGGGAGAAGAAGGCCGAATACAGCACTGCCAGCGTCGGCCAGTACCTTAGTTCTCACAACTGACGGCTCAACTAGATCACGGCAGGCACAAGGTTGGGGTTTCTAATAAAGTGTCCAGTTCAGTGGAAGCACAAGGTGGGTGTTTCTAATAAAGTGTCCAGTTTAGTGGAAGCACAAGGTGGGTGTTTCTAATAAAGTGGCCAGTTTAGTGGAAGCACGAGGTGGGTGTTTCTAATAAAGTGGCCAGTTTAGTGGGAGCACGAGGTGGGTGTTTCTAATAAAGTGTCCAGTTTAGTGGAAGCATGACGTGGTGTTTCTGATAAAGTGGCCAGTTTAGTAGAAGTACAAGGTGGGTGTTTCTGATAAAGTGGCCAGTTTATTTATTTATCAGCATTCTTCTCCCTCGAGAGAAATTAAGGGTCCGTTTTTTGTGGGGGGTGGGTGGGTACTGTTCCAGGCGTGTTCAACATCTGTCAATGCTTCATCATTAACTGCTTGTTAATGTTAGCAACAATCAGTCAAGGAACTGCTAAAGGCTAAGCGTTAGCACTGTGCTCTACTCTGGACCACCAGAGGGTTAATCCTGTTCTTTTCTTGGCCCACTTAAATCATGTTATGCAAAGCCCATTAGATGTCTCCTTAAGCCCCTGCTGTTCCCTCTGACCACAACACGAGTCTGGCCCACAAGGGTCCACAGTAGCCCCTCTGACTGATGGCGGCTAGCAACAGATACACATGCAGCAATAAAACAACAAACACGCTGAAACAGCTTCCCAGAGCCACCGCAATGCAGCAGTCAGCACAGACAGCGACCCAGCTAACCCCTCGCAGCAGCGCAGAGGAAGCACTGCGGTGTCCAGACGGGCCGAAGAGATGAGCTCACACGCTAACGGAGCGTTTAGCATCTACCCGTCAGTTTGGCAGCTGGCCGCATCAATCTCAGAACAATCCCCGGTTGCCATGTTTGTTTGTTGCCAGTTATTTTTTGCATTCCCCCCATGTGCTGTCATGCTGAAGTGATGCTCATATTACACTAGTGAGTGCACAAAATTGATTTGATATCAGTCACAGAATATGATTTGATATGTTCCATTAATACAGATAATGTGCCATACAGAATGTGTCCTGATCTGACTCTCAAGCTAGCCCACATAGCAGAATAGTTCTGGTCTAAATCTGGCCTCTGGCCCACTTGCCACACAGATTGACGGCACTTGGGTGGACCACTCCCAGTTGCAAGATGTGGGCCACATACAAATACCAGATAATGGCTACGTGTCAGCCAAAGGTAGGCGACTCTGCTGTATCTCTGCCAGAAGTCCACCAGATCTGTTTTGGAACATGTGGGTCATATGAGCTAATATATATGTGGGCCACTTTTTGGCTCGCATGCAGCATTGCCGTATCTGTGCCAGAAGTGGACCAGATCTGTTTATATATATATATATATATATATGCTAATGATGGTTGATCAGTTCAGGATCACTCCCATAGGTACTGGATGAAACTCAAGCGCTCTAGAGAACGTGGTTCCAGTGCTTGACAGTGGGCCTGGTCGATATATTGGTCAGCTGATATTAGGGACTTTTAGCCAATCATTAAAATTTGCTTTGGAGCCATTTTCCACACATGGAACGAG
This sequence comes from Semaprochilodus insignis, assembly GCA_034552555.1. Lineage (NCBI taxonomy): Eukaryota > Metazoa > Chordata > Actinopteri > Characiformes > Prochilodontidae > Semaprochilodus > Semaprochilodus insignis. Next base: position 5,690 of record JAVGWN010002625.1, read on the forward strand.
ACATTCACAAGCTATGGATCCCGTCAACCTCACCCCGCAGATATTCATAGCCTCATCATCCTCGTGCAGCGCCACCTGCAGGAGCCTGAAGGTAATCCCACAGTAAACAGGCAAGGTGACTCATTTTTGGTCCAGTGAACTTATTATAAAGTATAGAACTACGAACCTCTGGCTGTTTATCTGAGTGTGAGAAGTGTTATAATGATATGATATGATAATGACTGTTATTGTATCAGCCATGTATCACCGCTTGGCATGGGGCATGGGCATTTAGGCTCATGCGTGGCTGCTCCAAAGTGCCCCATTCTATTGGCCAATGCTTTTCTATAGTCATGTGCGCAAGTGGACACTCTTAAACAGGCTGTCTGGATACTTTTGGACACATAGTGCACTGACGCTGTAGACACTGTCTCCAGACATGGTTCACCACCCTTATAGTGCCTGATGGACAAATACTGCAGAGCAGAAGATGCAAGAAGTTCCATACTTGCTGACTCACCCTTCGAGGTAAAAGGCAGCACTATATCTTCATGAGTGGATAAAACTTTACTGGTCATATGGCATGGCGTCTTCATAACGTTGCTGAACCCTGTATCTCCAAACCAACAGCTTCAGTGGGGAAGCAAGACACCCTCTTAACTTGGAAGTCAATGCAACACTGCAACACAATGCAGAGTGTAACTGGAGTGTAACACAGCCTTTCTGCTAACCACACAGGGGGATAAGATGGGCTCTGGAAGGCCCTGCAGAAGCCTCAGCAGAAACTTGGAGCCCCAGCAGACCAAAACATTCCCTCCCGCTCCAGCGCTGGAGACGGCAGATAAATGAACACAGGTGCTTGGCATACATGTGGAAAATATAAACATATCAGCTATGTGGAGTATGCAAAGGGCCATAATCAAATACTCCTCCAGCTCCTCCACGGCTACACCATATATATATGTATGTGTACGTAGGTAGGAATTCCTCTCAAAGCCATTTGAAAGCTGCAAACAGACAAGAATGTTTGCCTCGGAAAAGGAGGAAGGAGGCTGCAGTTAGGTGATTTATGCTCGGTACCGAAATGAGTGCATCGAGGCTCGCTCTACCGCTGAATCCACAGGCATGAGATGCACCTACTGTTTGGGATTACGTCCCCACAACCATGACATGGCAACAAACACAAGGTGACACGGTGGTGTCCATTCACAGGCAAGACCATACATTCCAGAGTGGGTGACAAATTCAGTGCAGATGATCAAAACATACTGGTCATCCTGAGCAAGGCACTGAGGCTCCTTTGTCAGGGAATGGTTATTTGGGCCTCTGAAGGAAATTTAACCGACACAGCTGCACCATATGGACAAAATGCTTATATTGCGATTGTACCGCAGTGCAGCAGAAACGTCACATTATGGTACATCAACACCTTTTCACTGGGCACGACACTTAGCATGTTGTAATTTAATGTGTCTATATGTGAAGCGTGATGCAATAATGATGCTGTCTTTTTAATGCAGCATGAAGTTGGTCGGCGTTCCCTGGAATGAATGGGGGAATGCTCAACATCCCGGGTCGGTATCAATCCACTTGTGTAATGGACAATGATTATACCTCGAACTCTTGTCCCACCACAGTCAGTATAGGTACTGTAGCCAAATGGCAGAGCAACACCTTAGCAACCACCTGGAATACTGCTGCAACAGCCTAGTAACTTCAGCAACCCAACCACCTTGGCCACCACAACAATGGCCTAGCAACAGTATAGAAACCGCCTGGGAATAGCAATTGAATGGCCTAGCAACACCATAGCAACTGCCTTTTCTACCATAGTATTGACCTAGCAACACCATAGCAACCACCTGGAAATATCACTGGAACAGCCTAGCAACAATGTAGTAACCACCTGGAAATATCATTAGGACAGTCTAGCAACACCCTAGCAACTGCCTGAAAATACCATTGGAACAGCCTAATGACACCTCAGCAACAAATTTGGCTACCATAGCATCACCCTAGCATTACCAAAGCAACCACCTGAAATACCACTGGAACAGCACGGCATCACCATAGCAACCACCTGGGATCCCATACCAATGGTCTAGCAACAACACAGCGGCCACCTGGGATACCACTGGAAAGGCCTAGCATCATCTTAGCAACCATGTGGGATCCCATACCAATGGCTTAACAACAACATAGCAACCAAGTGGGATACTCTACCAATAGCTTAACAACAACATAGCAGCCACCTGGAATACCACTGGAATGGCCTAGCATCACCTTAGCAACACCACAGTAAATGAGTTATCCAAAGCAACCTGTGTTCTGTAAGTTCTTCACCCTCTGAAGTGTTATTAGCTGGGTGTGTCAGGCCAACACGCTATCAAGATAATCAACCATCTGGATTTACATTATCGCCCCCCACCAACTAAGTTAACCCCACCTTGGCAGGAACACGTCAGCACATACTGACATCATTAAGGGTAACATGTGAACCCAGAGTCGGTTCCACCGGCTGTAAGTGCTGAGCTCCAGGTCTGACTGACTGACTGACGCTCCAGATATCAGTCTTTGATACTGGCCAATAACATCAATGCACTGTAACACCTCCAGCCCGCTCTGTCTCCTCACCCAACACTGGACCAGCTAATGAAGGAGATGCCTGCGCATTCACTCTGATGTTTTCCACATGGACTTCAGAAGCAGACGGAGCTTGTGCAACATCATAGTAGAACCCATATATGATAACAGCCATATAATTATTGGTTCCCTAATAAAAATACCCATTGCTTATTTGGAGAACCAAGTTTTAGGTAGAACCTCCATGTGATGTAAAGGCTCCACGAAGAACCCTGGGAATGAAACTTTACACAGAGTGAAAGTTCTTACAACCTTGAGAAGGTTCTACGAAAGCGGTTCTTCGCTGGCACGGATGCTTAAGTATTTATCAGCTTCCGAATCATTAGTCTCTATGAACAACCCATGCGCTAGGTTTCTGCTGGAAAGCCGGGTCCTGGCTGGAACACCAGCAGATCCAAATCAGGTACCTGTTTCCTAAGTCTGCTAGAAAGAACACCAAGTTTTGAACATGGCTCAGAACATGCCATTTGCATAATGACATGCACAGTCCAGGCGCTGGGAAAGTGGATGGATCTTCTCATTCCAGAAGAACTTCCCATTCCAATGTTGTGACAAGCCACGTGGCTCTTTTAGGGGCATGTTATGACCAAAAGGAGATGCTTTTTAAGATTCCCCTCTCTAGAGGAGATCTAGGCTGATTGGAGTGGACACCAGCAGGGCCGATGACAGCTGGAGATTCCTGAGCTCCTTTCTACCACACAGGCATGGTCCTTCAGCTGCCGGACATTCCACACGACCACAACAGCACCACTCCTAAAACCGGTGTATGGAATAAGGCTTTTGTTTATGTGCTGGAAATGGACTACAATTAGACTGCGCTATGGAACGCAAGTAGTTCTAGAGGTGCAGGTCTCCAGCGCACCGGTTCCTCAGGCTATTTTGACATGTTTATGGCATGCGGGCAGCTTGTAAACATCTCTAAACACCAGCAAGCTACCTGGGACCCAAGCCCGCATTGGAAGAACATTCATTTCATGTCATTCAATAGGGCAGGACATTATTTGTTGAGCTTCTGCATCCGCTTATTGGACTACCCAGGTGCTCCAGAACCTCTGAGGAACATCTAGCAGCTTCTGCAGAATGGTGCAGTGCTGCAGCAAGGCAGGCAAGCTCAGAAGTACCTCCATCATCAGGCTAAACTAAGTCTAAACTCATGTCCACAACAGTCCAGGCATGCTTCCAGAGCTCCAAGAACTTGGAGAACTTGGAGAAAAACTTGGACACAAATAAGCCCAATCCCATACTTTGCTGTATGGAGCACTGTGGAAGAAGGAAGCTCATGGTACCATACCTTTTGTGGAGCCTTGAGAAGTCGGTGCACCCCTGCTATCTGGTTTATGAGCGGGATGTCCTCTCTGAAGGTGAACAGAGGTGGTCTGGTGGGCTCCGGGAAATTGGTGCTGTTGAATGGATCAGTATCATCTAGGAACTGCACCCTGCATACCAGCGTAGCCATGATGCATCCATGCAAGTAGGGTTTGTTGTAGATGAAAAGCTCCCTCAAACGTCAGAGCCCAAGCGAGAAGAAACGGTCCACCGGCGAGAACCTTAATGAAGCCCTGCGCTGTAGGACTTCACGGCAGCTCATAAGCGCCCAGCAATGATTTCTAAAAGTCCCCCTCGGTCCCTCCGTCCTACTTCTCCTGCAGGTCTCCTGCAACTTTAGGTCTCCTTCAATGCTCTCCTGGCTTCTCCAGCAGCGTTCTCTCAGGAGGAGGGGCAGCAGTGTCCAAGGGCATAGCGGGCAGGCGAGGTGCTGAGGCAGACTGGACGGTCAGGACAGCTGATGTCTGCAGCAGATCTGCTTCGCCTCTCAGAGCAGCTTGGGGACTCCCTCCAGCTCCAAAACCGCGCAGCGCTGGCGAACGACTCCTTTGATTCGTGCGAGCCGACTCACTGAGTCCAAATGAATCTCTTTTTTTCTTTTTTGCCAGGATGAAGCTGGCTTCTTGCTCGAACTCCCCCGTTCCACCTTAAATGGTGCGACAGTTCCACCATTTAAGGTAGCCCCTTCTGCCATGTTTACATCCTAAAGGACAGGTCTTTATTTTGATTCAGTGGCAAGAATAAGCCAAATCTTTTGTGTCAACCGATTCAGCGTTGATTCAGACGTGAGGTTCATCTGAACGGACCCTTCAAAAGAATCGGTTCAGTGAAGTGAACCAAACGCTCTATCCACAAACTGAAGTTTGGCGCTCCCTAGCGGTGGCATATCGCAACTCGCTCAGTGAGCTGTTTTTCAGAAGTAGCGTGTTCTACACATTTGGCAGTATTTAGGCATAATAATAATAATAATAATAACACTTCATTTTTTAGATTTATTATTATTATTATTATTATTATTATTATTATAACTGTATTCTACAAGAACACTCACATTTATGGAATAAACTTTAATGTACACTGATTGAGCCTTTTATTGTAATCATGTAGCAGTGCAGTGCATACCATCATGCAAATACAGGTCTGCAGCTTCAGGTAAAGTTCACATCAGCCATCAGAACAGAGGAAATATTAGACTGGGAAGGAAGATAAAGGTTACCAGGAACAATAAATGATGATAAATTTAGACTGATATGATCAATATTTATTGAGCTACACATACAGAAGTAGTGTCTCTCAGTATGGAGTCGGGCCAC
>JAVGWN010002626.1:0-10949 GCA_034552555.1 Semaprochilodus insignis
TATATATATATATATATATATATATATATATGTAAACAGATAAAAATGCACATACAAAGGTTGTTCTGAAGAGATATTTGCTGATGACCTAACAACTGTGTGTGTATGGTCCTTCCAATACTACAATCTCTAGTTTTTTGGTGAAACTAGTCAGGTTTTCTGCAAGTCAGCACTGTTTATAGCATAACCAACCAAAACTCATTTTGCCAATGATCCCCGCAACCCCCACAGTGTGAGCAGGCCTGCGCATTCATAAATTCAGCAGACTGAGGACTAGAGAGGAAGTCAGTTCCTAAGTTTTTTTTAACAGTCCCACTGCTACAAATGTACACCAATCATATGCGTAAACAGCTACTCACACAGCTTGAGTGGTAGGCCTACATCTCAGTCACAAACTTGTGGAAACTGAAAAGTTATGACACAGCAGAACGTGCAGGAAGTGTGTGCGGGGATCTTCATCCCGTTAGCCTGCTTATTTACGAGTTAGGACATCCTGTAATTCTGCTGCCTGCAGCTTACTTTTACTGTTGTGGCCCCCCACACACACATCCATTGTACCTAAAATTGCCCACCTCATTTCCAGCTTTCTAGGGTTTACAATGCATGTCTTATAGTTTCCAACTATTGTGTTTCAGGGTATATGATGTGGAATTACACACTGTATTGCAATTATTTCTCTGTATACTTTGTTAGCTTCCTTTCACCCTGTTCTTCAAAGGTCAGGACCCCCACTGGACCACCACAAAGCAGGTATTATGTGGGTGGTCATTCTCCGTACTGTAGTGACACTGACATGGTGGTGGTGTGTTAGTGTGTGTTGTGCTAGTGTGAGTGGATCAGACACAGCAGTACTGCTGGAGTGTTTAAAACACTGTGTCCACTCACTGTCCACTCTATTAGACACTCCTACCTTACTGGTCCACCTTGTAGATGTAGGAAGACGTATATATCAGAAACAGTAACTGCGATGCTATTGTGAAGGAAGATAAAGGTTACCAGGAACAATAAATGATGATACATTTAGACTGATATGGGCAATATTTATTGAGCTACACATACAGAAGTAGTGTCTCTCAGTATGGCGTCAGGCCATCATGTTTGCTAACGCAACATTCCAGACGTCTCGGCATGGAGTTGTAGAGGTTCCTAGTGGTGTCCTGTGATAATCCATCCCATGCAGTTTAAATATTCTCACACACTTCCTGCAGTTTTTGCAGTAGGGGGTGAGGTGGAGTGACACCAGGCCTTCTGGACGTGTGACGCGTGACAACAAACTGTTCATCTTGGCGCTGACCACATTGCCTCCACACACAGATTCGTTGGTCATCTCCACTAAGACAAAAGCAGGACTCGTCACTGAAGATGACCAGCTGCCATTCTGAGTCACTCCATGACCATCTGGCATGACACCACTGCAGTCTTTGACGTGGTGTTAAGGGCAGTCGTTGTAACAGTTTGTATGCATCTAGTCCTACGTCATGCAGTCAGATGCCAATGATGCTGGGACTAACAGGATGACTCATGGAGGTCAGCATTGCGCACTGAATCTCCACAATAGTGGCTGTTGGGTCAGTCAGGTACAGCGATAAGGCCTGGTCTTGCTTACATCACATGTGCGGCAGTGTGTGAAACGTCTCACAATGTTAAACCTACACACTACAAGTTTCATTCCTCTGGGTTGATTCCTTCTGAGTGCAGCCATTTGTGCAACTATTTGTTTGACTGTAAGTGTATATTAGAGGTGGGTGATATGGTTAACGTATTAGCAAATGGCCGTTAATGCCTTTGCATGTTTTATGTCCTTAAATAGAAAGTAAGAGCAAAAATTAAGCATTAGTAGTAGAATCTCCAAAGAAGACGAGCTGACCTCTAACTGGACAGGCACACAGAACAAAGCTGTAGAGTCTTTCCTGCTTGCTGACGGGGGGAATGCTGAAAGAAAGGCCAAGCGAGGAAGGTGCTGGTGCTGTGTCCCGCGCCGTTACGGCACAGGAAGGAGAGGAGGAGAGGAAAGGGAAGAGTTGAAAAGGGAGAGAAGTGTCACGAGTGGCCCACTGTCCAGAGAGGAGCCGAGGAGAAAGCAGGAGAGGCAGAGAGAGAGACCCAAAGAGTCATTGAGGTCAGAATGAACTCTGTGTGTGGAGCTGGACTTCTCCTCCTGCTGATTGTTCTAGGAACAGAGATGCATTCTGCTGCTGCACAGGTGAGACCCTGACACTTGTCTTACTGTCACTCTCACGGAGGGGCCTGTATTATGACACTGTAGGGGGCTTTAAAGAGGGAATCCACCTGTTTTTCATAATTACTCTATAGTGGCTCCATGTAAAATGCTCTGATGCTCTGAAACGTATAGAGTCCAAGTTCTTCACAGCGGTGGTGGTAGGAACCAGATGTCAGATGAGTTTAAAGTCTGAGACATTGTTTTGGTGTTGTAAGGCAAAATAGCACCTAAGGAAGTCTAGTCTACCATTTTACCAAACTCATAACACACATGTAAGTTGACTGGTGGTGTTGGATTGTTTATAAGAATCATCTTGCATGTTTAAGGTAGTAGTAACTTCAGGCTCCTGCAGATGGCGCTGCACGAGAATGATGGGACTATAAATACCTACAGGGTGTGAGTGACGGGATTCATGGATTGAGAAGAAGTGCTACGGTGCAGTGAATGTCTCGTTCCATGTGTGGAAAATGGCTCCAAAGCAGATGTTAATGATTGGCTAAAAGGAGTGTTTGCATTTGGGTGTGCCAAAGACCATAGTGCGAAGGAAGTAGCTGAATCTGTAGGTGTATGGAAGCATATGGTCATACGGGTCTATCAGCAGTGGCTAAAATCCCAGTCTACAGGGAATTCTCCTCAGAGCTGTGCAGTTGGGCCAGATTTGGTGGATGCCTTCCCTGGCACAATTCTGAGGAGAGAGGTACTGACACTCTATAATGCAAGAGAGTCTGAACATTGATGTGGCCTACATCCAGAAACTTGTCCAGTCCGTGCCAAATCCAATCACAACTATTATTGGTGTTTGTGGAGGTATTCCACACTATTAGGTACACTTCAGTCACAGTTATGATAGTTATATTTGTGTTATTGACATTGTGATCTCTGGTTCCTGTTATCATGGAAATCTGAATGGTTAAGTTTCTCTAGAACAGAGCATTTCACATGAAACCAGCTTCATTGACTTCAGGGATTATATCTCAACAGATGGAACTGCCCTTTAATGACTAGTAACTAGTACACCAGTAAGTGGTAACTGATATTAACTCATTCTATCATTCTGAAATTAATGCATTTTTGCATCGTTATTGCATCATGTTCTTAATGTCATGTAGAGTCATGCATGTTGGGAGCTACTGAGTTGAGGGCTCAGTTTTAATTTAGGAGCACTGTATAACTAGCCACAGAACATAAAAGGTGTAATGACATAAATGTAGAGTTAATTTATATACAGTCAGATTATGTGCTATGTTGATTCTCTTATTGTGCAATTTCTGTGTATTTACTGAGTTTATCAGATTTACCAGAATATGCTGAACAATAGTAAAAAACATAATCTTATGGAAAATTTTACATCAGTAGAATATAGTTTTATTGCTCAGTCATTTTAAAATATTACAAGAATTAATGTACTGGAATAAAACACAAAGAAAAAAGACCCTACTGTCTGAGTACTGGCCATATTTCTATATACGCTGGATTTAAACTGCTTTGTCGGTGCTTTACCATACAGTGGCTAATAAGCCATGCTAATCTGCTTTAGGGTGAGCAGCAGGTGGTGCTGATATGCACCTCTCACACAGATACACCTCTCATACTGAAACACCTCTCATACCTATCGCACTGACACACATCTCACACTGATATACCTCACACACCGACGCACCTCTTGCACCAAAACACCTCACACACCTTTCACACAGCACACACATCTCACACATATACAACTCTCACACCTCTCACACGGACACTCCTCACTCATCTATCACACTGACACACATCTCACACTGATATACCTCACACACCGACACACCTCTCGCACCAAAACACCTCACACACCTCTCACACATCTCACACAGATACACCTCTCATACTGAAACACCTCTCATACCTATCGCACTGACACACATCTCACACTGATATACCTCACACACCGACGCACCTCTTGCACCAAAACACCTCACACACCTTTCACACATCACACACATCTCACACATATACAACTCTCACACCTCTCACACAGACACTCCTCACATACCTCTCACACTGACACACATCTCATACTGAAACACCTCTCATACCTCTCACACTGACACACTTCAGATACCTAACACACTGAGAAACGGACATACTACACTCAAACGGACACACCTCTCACACTGAAACACCTCACACACCCCTCACACATCTCACAGTGACACACCTCACACATTGATGCATCTTTCACACTCATACACCTCACACACTGACATAACTCTTACACCTCTAACCCCTCACACACCACTCACACTGATACACCTCTCACATTTAAAAACCCTTTCACGCTGATACACCTCTCATGCTGATACACCTCTCACACTGACATACCTCTCATACTGACAAACCTGACACACAGACAAACCTCACACACTGATGCACCTTTCACAGTGACACAACTCTTACACCTCTAACCCGTCACACACCTCACACACTGACACACCTCACACTACTCTTACACCGAAACACCTCACATACTGACACACCTCACACTACTCTTACACCGAAACACCTCACACACTCACATACCTCTCACACTGACACACCTCACACACTGACACACCTCACACTACTCTTACACTGAAACCCCTCACACACTGACATACATCACACACCTCTCATACTGACACATCTCTCACACTGACACACCTCTCACACTGACACACCTCATACCACTCTTACACCGAAACACTTGACACACTGACACACCTCACACTACTCTTACAACGAAACACCTCACACACTGATACACCTCACACGACTCTTACACCAAAGCACCTCACACACTAAGACACCTCTCGCACTGGCACATCTCTCACACCTCACAGACCTCTCACACTCTTGTCAATTTGGCTGCTTTTGCTCTTGGAACTGTTTTTAATTAACAGAATTAAAACCACAAATGGATCCATCTTAAATCTCTGAAGCTCAATCCGAGTTTTGTATGTGTATGTAGCTATGATCTGTTTTATCTGTGTGTGTGTGTGTGTGTGTGTGTGTGTGTGTGTGTGTGTGCGTTCACTAGAACCGCTGTGATAAAAACATTGAGGTGACCACAAAGACGGCCTGTCATTCTTGCTTGATAAGTGCCCTAGTGAACTGCCCAAAAGACTACCGCAAGAAGACCCCTGGCGAGGGCCAGCAGGACTGCAGGTTAGTGAGCATGTGTTTAAACCTGAGTATATTTCTACTACATATATATTGAGTATATTTCTACTAGGCTCATATGAAAGACCTTCATTTATCCACCTCCTCAGTCTACAACACCTTAGTCTGAAGTTATAGAGAAGGTTTAAAGGAGGACATTTATTTATTCAGTTGCGTCACTGCGCCATTTTGAAAGGTGACTGTGCTGCAATATTGCTCATCTCGCCATCAGTGCTGTAGCTGCAATATTACAGGTGCGTAAACACCAAGTAAAATAGATCAGAAGGATGAAAAGATATGTGGACACCAGAAAACGCATCTAGGAGAAGATTGGCTAGATTGGTGGACTGAATTTGTATAATCTGCACACTGTTTAAGTTCAGGTAATTCCAACGTGTGAGATTTTACAGAACATTATAAAGGTGCTAAAAACGGCCAAAGATCTTAAACACACTCATTGTCAAAAGAATAGTGGCACCCAGAAGGAAGTGTGGGACTGCAATGTTATTGGGAAGGAGGTTAAAGGTTTCCAGGAACAATAAATGAGGATACATTTAGACTGATATGGACAATATTTAGTGAGCTACACATACAGAAGTAGTGTCTCTCAGTATGATGTCAGGCTAGACATCTCAGCATGGAGTTGTAGAGGTTCCTAATAGTGTGTCCTGTGATAATCTACACACGGATTCATTGGTCGTCTCCACCAAGACAAAAGCGGGGCTCATCGCTGAAGATGACTCGCTGCCATTCTGAGTCACTCCATGACACTCTGGCACGACACCATTGTGTTAAGGGCAGTTGTCGTAACGGTCTGTGTACATGTAGTCCTGCGTCGCGCTGCCGTCTGCCAATGGTGCTGCCACTAACAGGATAACTCATGGAGGTCTTCACTGCTTGCTGAATTCCGCAGTTGTGGCTGCTCGGTCAATCAGGTACAGCGATAGGGCTCGTCCTTACGTCACATGCGTGGCCGAGAATGAAACTTTAATCATTTGCATGTCTCACAACGTCAGACATACACACTAAGTTTCATTCCTGTCGGTTGATTCCTTCTGGATGCAGCTATTTGTGCAACTGTTCTCATGATGAGTGTAAATAGAAGCAAAACAAGGGTTAACATTGGAGATACTGGAGACACTTATTTGTTCATACTCAACACAGTCTCTCCTCCTCGCCCGGTCTCTCCTTCACCATTCCTCCCTGTCTATTTAGCAGTCTGTAGAAACATTGCAAGTTCAACATCAAACTTCAACTGTTGGTGATGAACTCACTAAGCAGAAGGCATGTCTGGATACCTTTGGGTATAAAGTATGTCAGTCTTAAATACACAGTGTCATGAACAGCTTGTATAGAGCTATAGAAAAACAAGAGGACAGAAATCAGGGCTGTTTATAAGCCTAAACACTAGACAGTTATAGTATATAACAGTAACTGTAAAAGTATTAATTGTTGTGTGTTTTGTTTTATATGTGAAGGTATCACCTGAAAACCTTTTCCAACATCGCCGTCTCTGGCTGTTCCCATGAATGTTACAAAAACGTGCTGGAGAAAGGCTGCTGTCCAGGGTACTGGGGTGTTCACTGCATGGGTAAGTTGACCTCTACCACCTAATGAGTTAGAATGAACCTGAAGTCAGGGGACTGCTCATGTGCTCCATTGTGTTTATATTAAGGTTACTTCCAGCATAGTTGAGATTAAAGGCTGGGAAAGCTTCTTCCTCTGTGCTGCTGATTTGTTCCCACTCTGTACGGCTGTAGCCTGGTTGGTATTTCCTTCATTGTCTGCTCTGGACAGTGCAGGACACTGAGGGAATATTTTGAAAGGAAGTGGAGCAGCTAAGAGAGTCCATGGCACACAAACAAGGGGAAGAGCCTGTTCCGTCTGAGCTAACAGAAAGAGAGAGTGTGCTGACAGTGCTTCAGAGAGCTGTGTGTGCAAAAGGAGGAGACAGAGAGAAACAGAGAGAGATAGAGAGAGAGTGAGAGAGAGAGGCCGTTTCTTTTGTAATGTTTTTGTCCAAGTAGTCCATTCTTCATGATGTTTTGACAGAACATGAAGGGCAACTGATGTCAAATGCAAGGCGGATTTATTTACACTCATCATCAAAAGAATAGCTGCACCCAGAAGGAAGTGTGGGAATGCAGTGCTATTGGGAGGGAAGATAAAGGTTACCAGGAACAATAAATGATGATACATTTAGACTGATATGGGCAATATTTATTGAGTGTCCCTCAGTATGGCGTCGGGTCGCCATGGCGTCTTGGCATGGAGTTAAAGAAGTTCCTATTGATATCCTGTGATAACCCATTTGTGACAATCCAGTTTGCGGTAGGGGTGGAGGTTGAGTGACACCAGGCCATCTGGGCGTGTGACAACAAACCATTCATCTTGGTGCTGGTCACAGTGCCTCCACACACAGATTCGTTGGTTGTCTCCACCAAGACAAATCGGGACTCATCACTGAAGATGATGATTCCGAGTTACTCCATGACAGTCTGGCATGACACCATTGCAGTCTTTGGCTATGTTGACGTGGTGTTAAGGACAGTCGTCATAGCGGTCTGTGTGCATGCAGTCCTGCATTGTGCAGCCATCTGCCAATGGTGCTGGCACTAACAGGATGACTCATGGAGGGCATCACTGCTCAATGAATCGTCTGCAATTGTGGCTGTTGGGTCAGTCAGGTACAGCGATAAGGCCTGTCCTTGCTTATGTCGCATGTGCAGCCGAGCATGATGTCAAACCTAGCCACCAAGTTTCATTCCTGTCGGTTGATTCATTTTGGGTGCAGCTATTTGAGCAACTATTCTCATGATGATGGGTGTGTATAGCATCTTTCATACACGTCTAGTTTAGTCAGAAAGTCTCTAATCTTGCAAATATTCTTTGACATGGCTGCTATATAAGCTAATATCAGAGTCCGTCAGTCCATGTTGCATGCTTGTTCTTTAGAGGCTTCTCAAGGCAGCTTGTCTGCCTTTTATTCCCAAATAAAATAGCCTCTATTTTATCTTTATCCAGCTGCTTTAATCTGCATCCAGTTAGTGATGTGCTCAAGGCACTTTCAAAGTGACCATAGTTGTTTGGGGAGATGACCAAGTAAATCTAAAGTATCATCTGCATAGCTGTGGTAAGATATCCTATAGTCTTGTAGGATCCAGCTAAGAGAAAGAAAGCATGTATATATTAAATAAAAGCAGAACCCTGGGGGACAGCACAGAAACATAATGATGAAATGAATGAAATGAAAATACAAAAAACGAAAAATGACAAAAATGGATATATATGGTTTTGTCCCAACAGCAACGATATGTTATGTCAACACAGTTAGCGCCTAAGGTACACTAATAGACACAATTTACAACATTGTGTAGATGTAATATGAACAATGTTATCAGTAAAGATGCCAGAAAGGTTATTTGGAGTGTGTGTTACATTCCCTACAGAACTTTTCAATAGATGCTTTTTTCAGAGAACCAGTTTTGTAAATTAGACGTGTCTGCGTAAAGAACGTTTTTAAAGATTAAAGATTAATGTCCTCCTCTAAGAAGAAACTAAAATGGTTACAGAAACTTTACACTGAGTCAAGTTTATTTAATATGTCACCTTTTAACATGTACAGTTGTTTGCAAAAGTCATCGCTGTCCAATGAAAAACATGTATTTCCTCGTGTGTGTGTGTGTGTGTGTGTGTGAGAGAGAGAAAGAGAAGGAGGCAACAGCTGGCTTTCCATGCACAGCTGCATTTTTTNGAGAGAGAGAAAGAGAAGGAGGCAACAGCTGGCTTTCCATGCACAGCTGCATTTTTTGGCAGTGGAGTAGATGTACTGGCAGTGGCTGGTTTGTTGTAGGAAGTGAGGAAGTGCTATTGCATGTTGCGTATCCCATGTTGCATTGCACTTTGTCTGTACATGCATGGTCAACATGCAACACCACATTGAAGGTCTTATTAAGGTTGCAGCAACACACTATAATATGTTAGATTAACAGTACAGCACTGCAGTCAACGGAATATTGTCCAGTATTGGCTTTAACTTCTGAAATCTCTGCTTACTTCCATGCTTCAGCCTTTAGAGTACAAAACTGGGCAAAAACTCATGGGCAGCCATGAGCCATGTTTTTAGGCCGGACAGTCTGTTTTTTCAACTCCCAGTCCTCTGTCCAGCACAATACGTGGACGGACACCTATTATTCCTCTTTTCAGAATGAACTATTTAAAATGTTCACTCGCGAACAGTATTATGTGTGCCATTGGCTCACGTCCATATCAAAAGACATGCCTTGCATTTCATTGGTTTACTAAGGTCATGTGACATCATGACTTGTCTACTGGTTAACCGCAGGTCAGCCCTCTAAATGCTAGTCAATTAGTAAGCTCCCATCTGACTCACCAATCTCATCCATTCCACCCAATTAGGTGAGTAAAACAATCATGCATGTGTTATATAGGATAGGTTATGATTTTAATTCTGTTCTAGTATCATGATCGACCTGCCCCCCCTCCCCCCTTTATAATATCCTCCTTTTGTGGGTTATGAAAGTAGCCACCCTAAATGAAAATGATTTCAAACTATGCATTCCTCTCAGCTGTACATGTATTTCTAACGGGAACAACACTATATGGCATTCAAATAAAGCCATCTGAACATAAATACAGTAAAATCAGTTGAGGATTCCCAGGTTGAGGATTCCCAGTGTCCAAGACTGTGCACGTCACTCTCTCTCTATCTGGTCTAATGACCTTTAAAAGCAGCAGATTCACTCCAGCAGGAAATCCACACATACTTCCTCGCTCCCATAAGGAATGTGCTGACGTGCTGACCCCACAGCCATGAGGTCATAACGGGCCTTCTTCTCTTTCTTTGTTATCGGCTGAACTTCCTACATTAAGTCTTGTGTGTGTGAGGCCGGGTTAAATGATTTGACCTGTTCTGTCTTACAGATTAAAGCTGCAGCTCAGCAAAAATCTACATTAGACAGTTTCACCCTCATCACTAATGTAGTTGATCAGCCAACACATGTGAAGTTTTGTTCTTTAGTTTTGTACCAGCCTACAAGGCTAATGTAGCTAACATGTGAAATAGGACTAAAGACAATCTGCAAACAGCCTTGCAAACAACTCAACTTTCAGCTTCATTTAATCCCACTTGCGTCCATTTAAGAGGAGCCTAGTAGCTAAACGCTACTACTACATGTTTAGAACACTCATCATCAAAACTAGTTGCATAAATAGTTGCACCCTTAAGGAATCAATGGAATGAAAGTTGGTGGGTAGGTTTGAGATTACGACGACTGCCCTTAAAACAAAAGACTGCAATGTCATGCCAGACTGTCATAGAGTGACAAACAATGGCAGCGGGTCATCTTCAGTGACGAGTCCCACTTTGTCTTGGTGGAGATGTGTGTGTGGAATCCGTGTGTGGAGGCACCATGGTCAGCGCCAAGATGAATGATTTGTCACATGTCAAATGTCCAGACCCAGGCAGCAACATAGTTTTGGCCGAAATCTGGCCCACATTTGCCATTTTCATCTAGCCCACATGCTGCAT
>JAVGWN010002627.1:0-10947 GCA_034552555.1 Semaprochilodus insignis
TATATATATTTATATATATATTTTTTTGCTGTTGGTTCTATATTTCCGTCTTTTCCGTCGCAGTGTTTACGTTCCCGCGCTAATCCCCGATTGGTCGATGCTCCTGGTCCATGATACGTGTGACGTAGATGTCACGTGGTAGGCTCTCGGCACGGACCATGCTGCTCCTGTGAAGCGTGATAACATTAACGTTAGCGCTGTAGCTAAAATTTACAGCTTGCTTAGTTTAAAAACTGCACCAGGTGGTCATGTCGGAGCTAAAGATTAACAAGAAGTTCGCGGAAAGATACGACAAGTATAGACAGAAGGAAGAGCTGCAGAAATGTAAGTGTTTCAACAACAGTTAATTCTGCTAATTCGCTAGCTTGTTAGCTAGCTATGCTATCTTACTGGAACTTTCTCTCCATCTGTTTAACAAGTTTATAACGTTGCTGGTCGCGATTAGCCGTCTGACTGTGATCCGAGTGTTACTGTTTTAACTTTCTTTAACTGGTTAGTCAGGACGTAGTCACTAGTCACTTTTGTAGGTGCTGTTTTAAAGGGAAGCTGTCCTCCTCCAGTCCTACTGCGTGCTGTTGCAGGAATCGCACATGCTTTTATCAGAGCTTTAAAGGGAACCCTGACTGTTAGAACAGATGGTGTATATGTCCAAGTACCGTTCAAATATGTTGTATAAACCGAGTAGAATACTTTTTATATATTATTAAACCGTAGAGCAAATCTTTTACTAGTAGACATTTTTCCTGCTGCATCAAATGATCAACAGAGAGCTAAATCTCATTTAACCGTAACGCCATTTAGGCTTTCCAGCTTTAGCTAGTGCGACATTACTCAAGAGAAAAACTTTGTTTATTGTCTTATTGTAGGACAGACTTCACAGCCGCTGTGTGACATCATCACAGTGCGACAATGGTGGCCTGCTGTTGGAATTTTGCTTCTTTGTTATAATTAAACCTCTCATTCATTTATATACCATATTTTAGTAGTACTGGGTGTGTACACCGTTTTAAGGCATTAAAGTCTTAACAGTCAGGCTTCCCTTTAAGTGTCTAGTTACACTGTTGCTCTTGTCGTCTTATTTTAAATTAGAACCCGTATAGTTACTCGAAGTAGAATGTTTCAGGCATGTTCTGTTGTAAAATCTTGATGTGATTTTAAAAGAGTTTCTGTTTGCTATTTCTGTACTCATCGGACTGCGCTGAAGTCTTTTTAAAATTTTCGTCTGCTTTATCTTTACGCACCAAGTCTGACACTCATGCAAATATTGTGCTGCTGCTTGCAGTCTTAATGAAGGGAAAGAAAACCGATGTGTATATTTTTCCATTGTCTGAACTTCTCCAGTAAAAGACCGGTTCGGGAACCAAGATAAGGAAAGTTCCTCCAGCTCTTCAGACTCCGACTCTGATGAGGAGAGTGAAGTGGTAAGTACTTGTTGTGCTGTAATAGAAAGCTAGTTCATCTATGTCAAACCACATTTGTCTTCAACCAGCAAACAGTTCGTAATGATTGTGGAATTTATTTCCAGGAACTTGATCCTAAACTCGAGCGGGATTTTTACAGAACACTGTCTCTTCTGAAGAAGAAAGACCCAAAGATTTATCAGAAGGATGCAAAGTTCTACGCAGAGGAAGGTAAGTGAACCGCGTTTTTGTTAACGATAAGGCACAAAACATTTTTGTTGCACGCGTTCGGTGTCTGTTATTTCACAACTGCTCTTTTTCAACAGCTTCCAGCTCAGGAAGTGATGAGAAACCTTCTACTTCTAAAAAGGCTGAGAAGCCAATGTTCCTGAAGGACTATGAGCGCAAAGTCATTTTGGAGAGGGGAGGGTAAGTTGTCTTTTATTTCGAAGTATTGTATTGTAGATACACATCAGACAATCATATGTTTTGTAGTAGGCACTTAAGCTGCATTTGCGTTTTAGCACTGCAAGAGCCAGTTGGTATAGTAGCCTTCCCACTAGAAGTCTGTGACTTCACACAACAGGTAAAAATTGCCCAAGTCCAATCTCTTTCCTCAGATATTACACAGATGTGTTTTCAGTATGGCAGTGTGAGCAGAAAAAACACAGTGAATCAGTTCTGGTTTGGGTCAGTTAGTGTGTGGATAAAGGTCACATTTAAAAGATATTATGAAAGAAATCAGATTTGGGCCACTTTTACCTGCTAAATAATAAGTAAATGTAGCTTTTGACACCTGACAAGGGGCTTAGTCGTGCTGTTGATTCATTAAATTAAACCCAAACCCACTCAAATTGCTGCAGAACCTTATTTGGATCCCTTTTAGAAAGCTTTTTCTTTGTTTCTTTTTTTTTTTTTTCATTTCTTAAAGGCAAACTGTACTGTATGAGAGAGCGAGCGAGCATGGCACATAAGAGAGGGAGAATATGAGAATTTACAAAATTTATGTTAAAAGATTATTTTAAATATAAACACATCTACGGAATATAACACAAATCTGACCTGAACCTGATGTTGCAGGTGACAAATTGTCCTGAGCTTGACCCCAAAACCCCATGTTTGTCGGGTTATTTCAGGTAGCAGGTTTTGAGTTCCTAGCCATGTGTTCAGTGTTGTTTGTCGCTATGCTGTTCTCAAGGGCGAAAGACCAAAATCTGGTCTAAAATCTGGTCTAAGTGCTAGATCATGACAGCAAAGGCCGGTTTCCGTCCGTCATAACCTTCTGTTATAATTTAGCATAGTATTGTAAGGTAGCTTTAACGATAAATGTCTGTTTTTCTGTACTCTGCAGAGGAACCATTTCTGTTACTAGAGTAAAACCTGTTTGTAGTTTGAAAGGGTTCTTAAAATTGACTGCTTTTGCTCACTTCAGGAAATATGACGATGATGAGGACAACAGTGAAGACGAAGAGGCCACGAGGATTATGCAGGAGGTAGTGGAACTCATGATGTTGGTGTTTTATGCTAGTACTGCTACACCAAAATTTGCTTTTACTAACTCTTTTTGTTTTTCACAGAGGGCTGCATCCCCCAGTTACATTCAGGAGCAGAAGCAACTGAAGGAGAGGTATGAACACGGCTGTAAGCTGGGATTAGTTATGATTAGTTCTTTATCGGGAGCGATCTGTTTCCAGAGCTTCCATGCACTTGTTTTATTATTTGAATTGCCCACACAGCTTTTTGATCTGAGTAAACATATTGGACTTTGTTGTAGCTTTCGGAAGTTTGTGCAAGACAGTGATGATGAGGGCAGCGACCAAGAAGGGCAGCTGTTAAAACGCAGGACCAAAACACAAGAAGAGAAGGTATGTAGAGTTTCTCATCTATGGGTAGATAGGAGTTTATTAATCAATGAACCTTGTTTGTTTATATTTGTAAAGGTGCTACATGGGTTGAGTCCTTTCTGTTCCTTCTCATCTTAGATTCTCTCAATTCTTTTTGCAGGACAAAGAGGAGGCTGACTATGTGGAATGGCTAAAAGGGCAAGCCGAGCTGAAGGGAACAAATGAAGTTCAGGATATGGCAAGTATAGGGGATTGCAAGATCCCCAAATTTAAGAATGAAACAGCAAAAACAACAATAATAAAACATTCTGAATGTTGTAGTAATTTGAGTATCGTAAAGAGCAATGTGTACTTGTTTACACTTTCAAAATCTGCAGTAGTCCTGCATTGTTTAAATGAATGCTGTATTTTCACTGAGCCAAAAGACACCTGAGCTTTTTAAGGGGGAAAGTTGCATGAACACACACAGGCTGAGATGCAAAAAGAGAAAGCATATGTCGAGTTATAGACCAGTTATGATTCCCAAAGCGGCCTAATGTTGTTTTTTAAACTTCAAGAATAGTCCGCCGTAATGAATGTTATAAAGTTCTCCTGCTAAGTGTGCATTTCAGTGTTGAGTCTTGCTGTATGGCTGTGGGCATGACAAAATCGGTTACCGTGCCACACCTTCTCTGTCATTATTTGCTTCTGATTGAGCTTTCAAGATGGAAATTAACCGATCTGTAAAGACTGGTCGATAGGGGCAAAATGACATTAAAATTAAGGTTAAGAAAAAAAAGGTTAAACAAAAAAAAATTATAAACTTGAATTTTTTTGTGACTTCTGAATATTTACTCTGATTCTACTCTTGCAGAAATACTTGAAAGATTACTGGAATGACCCAAAACTGGATGATAAGGAATCTTTTCTACGAGACTACATACTAAATAAGGGATATCTCGAAGATGATGATGAGAGGTGGGTTTTATCTTGTTTTTGTATTTGTGATGGCATCCGTGGGCACATTTCTGGATTAAATTCCCAATCGGAAATTGTTGATTTTACTGACTTGCTTTTTAAAAATCTCAAAAGCATGTTAAAAAATGTTAAAAATAAAGAACAAAAAAATCTGTGTATTTATGTAGATTTATACAAGGAAAGTCGCTGATGTTTCCTACCAAAGTCCTTAAACACTTCTTTTATTGTTTAGTTATTCCAGCACAAAATGATGCAGTCTAATGCATCCTAATCAAGTTAATAATAATAAGAATAATAAAATTATTACTACTGTTGCCAAAGAACAGGTCACTGCTAGTGTGCAGAAGAAAACTATTATGTTTAAATAGCAGTGATTTGCCCTGGCATTGGATTGAATCTTGTTTATGGCTGGTATTCAGAATCCCGACCTATGACGAGGTCACGCAGGAGGATGTGGAAGACTCTGAGGAGGAGGGTGAATCATTTCTGCAGAAGCAAGAGGACTTTGAGAGGCACTACAACTTTCGCTTTGAGGAGCCTGGAGCTCAACAGGCATGTTAAGTTTTGAAAGTTTGTGTGTTGGTTGTTTTTAGGCCACAAAATGTTTTTGCGTTCATGTTGCTCTTGCTTCTGTTTCTTTACTAAATTCCCAAGCAGGAATTACTGGTGACTGACTGGCTAATTTTACAATTGCAACACTAGAGGCATTTAGTTAACAGAGCATTTTGATAATATCCATATCAGCAGATAATTGCTTTTGTCATGGGACAGATTTCCAAATTTCGGCCAAAATTTCAAACTCATGCTTGATCTGGTGTATTGTGCTGTAGAAAAGTGGAACATATGTGACACTTCACTGGGATAATTTTTTCATTTTATTCTATTTTTTATGTTAGTTTAGTTCCAATGTCTACAACTACATGAATGTTTATCTATGTCAACATAAGCAGATATATACATATCAGATATCTACATCAGACCAACATTCCTATATCAGTGCTCACTGTATTCACTTCCAATCCTATACACCCACTTTGAATTCACAGGTTAAGACCTACCCTCGCAACATTGCCACTTCAGTACGAACCAAAGATGACAGAAGGAAGAAAAAGAGGGAAGAAGTAGCGGAGAGAAAGAAAAGGGTACGTGTTTTGTGGGTACTGCTACTTCAGTAGTGTAAATAATAGAGCTTGAACACACTAACCTCTACAGGCTCTGGTTTAACCTTGTATCAACATGATCAACTGTGCTATAACTTGTTAGCTGTTGCTTATTTGATGATGCGGGACGGTGTGAAATGGAGAAAGACCATAATGACCCACACTCGCAGATATTAAATGTGGAAGTGTCTTTTACTGCTCAGTAAGTCTATATAACATCTGATAGTTGTAACTAACTCTGTGAGCTTGTGGTGTGAATTCTCCGGAGTCATTCTAAGCTTTATGCCAGAGTTGTTAACCTCTCATCTATTCTCTCTTCCGCTGAGTAGGAGAAGGAGCAGAAGCAGCAGCAGCTAAAGGAACTGAAGAACCTGAAGCGAGCAGAGATTATGGAGAAACTAAATAAGCTACAGGAGCTAACTGGGAACAAACAGCTGGCCTTTGGTGAGGTGGACTTGGAAGGAGACTTTGACCCTCAGCAACATGACCGACTGATGCAGGTGGGACTGGCAAAGGATGGGAGAATGAATCAAATGAGGGAATAGTATCCAAAACAGTGTGTTGGTGTTAATAACAAGAATGTTTAAGTGATGCCCAGTAGGCACAGATTTTTGTAGTTAAACACATATGGCTAGAGCACATTATTAAAGATTAAACTCATTATGTTTATATCCCAATCCAATAATATCCTTATTTTATTGTACAGTTACAAGAACTTGCTGTACAACTTTGGCTCTAACAAAATGGCGAAGCGTTACATTTGGTTTCAACTTTTTCTCTTTTGACACCTGTAGAAGGTTTTTGGTGATGAATACTATGGAGAGAATGAGGAAGAGAAACCTCAGTTTGATGAAGAGGATGAGTTGGAGGGTAAGTTATTAGCTCTGTATTGCTTTCTTTTGTATGTCCTGATGTCCTGCAGCTGCAGTGCCCTAATTGTTTTGAACATTTTCTTTGCCAGGACACTGGAATTGGGACACATGGACAGGGGAGGATGAAGAAGGATGTGGGGAGGAGGGAGAGTATGGACAGGAAGAAGAGTATGAGGGTGAAGAAGAGAGCTACCAGGCAAACTGTGAGGATCCTGACTTCATTGTAAGAGCGACGTAAACCATTTATGTTCTTGTATCTTTGTTGTTTGTCCTTAAATGTTGTAAAAGTAATTTTTATAACCCTGTGTAGATGGTGTTTGCCTGAGGTTAAAGCGTGTCTGCATTCTGTTTCTTTGATAGATGGACGATGACTATGATCCAAGTCAGCATCTTCTATCTAAGAAAAAGAAAAAGAAACTGAAGGAGCTGAGGAAGAAAAAAACCAAAGATGATGCCCCTCTCATGGGCAAAAAGAAGAAGACGTCTCACTTTGCTGAAATTCTCTCCAAGAACAAACCGGCGTTTGACCCACGTAAGTGAACTCAAATTATCACAAATATTAGTATGTCTTTTGGTGGATGTATGGGTATTTTGTTTTCTGGGAAGCACAGAGTAAATATGACCAAACTTGCAAAAAAATAATACCTGTTTAAGTCATGTAGGTCATGGTCTGTCTCACAAGGCAAGTTCGGCCTAAACAAGTTTCAGCTTCATAAAACCTAACAAAAGGAACTGGAGTTAATATGGTTTTTATGAAGGTGGTCAGCAAGACAACTGTACTTCATTGAAGTACAACTAGTTCAATACTTGTTCAGTGGAGTATAACTGCAGTTTAGTTAAAGGAGCAATATGTAAGATTTTCAGTTCAAAACATTTCAAATGAACTAAAGCCATAAACAGAATGTGAAGAAATGACAGCTTTGACAGTATGTCAAAGATGTTTGTGTATCGTGCTACAGTGATATCAACTGAAATTAGCATGCTAACCCGCTAGGCAGAGCCTGTCTTGTCTCATAATACCATATTGTGCCTGAAGGGGCACTAGGGAGTTGTGAATGTTTGGTATAATTTTGATTCTTGTTTCTCTTGTGGGTTTTAGAGGAGAAGACATTTGAGCAGTACTTGGATGAGTACTACAAACTAGATTATGAGGACATCATAGATGATATGCCCTGCAGGTTCCGCTATAGACAAGTGGTACCCAATGACTTTGGCCTGACTACTGATGAGGTGAGTCGCTAAAATCTTGTCTGTAAACTTTGATTATCTCGGGTCTCACCTGTGATCATTTGTTAGTGGAGTTGTGGGTTTAATTAGACAAGCCTGCCTGCATTGATGAGCTGTTATTGTGTCTGACTTGGTATTGCTATTCCTCCGGGAATAACTCTGACCAAAGCATGGGGACTTAATCTTCTCTCTGAGCAGACCACAGAGTAATACCTTACTGCAGCAGGTCATGTTGTGGTAGATTGCTGACTTTTCACTTTGTTGTAGGTCCTAGGAGCAGATGAGAAGGAGCTAAATCGTTGGTGCTCTCTGAAGAAGACCTGCATGTTCAGGTAAATTGAGCAGTTGTTGACTTGTTTTACAATTAGACTTTGTAAACAGATGAATCAAATAAGGTGATGACATAATGAGCTGACATCAAGGCAGGTACTTATTACTATGCACTTATGTGATATGCAGTTGTTCCATGTTCTAGAAGTACCACCAATACAAGTGATATACCTGGGAACGTATATAATGAAGTAATTTGTTGTGATCAATGTCGTTCTATTGCACAGCCCTAATTTGATGTTCCTGTGTCTGGTTATTTGTGTCAGGACCGAGAGAGAAGAGATCTGTGACGTGAGGAATTATCAGATCAAAGCACAGAACATCAAGAAGAAACAACAAGTGTTCATGTCTTTGTATGCTGAGTAAGTATTAAGGATAAACTTATTTTGAAAGTATAAAAGACAAAAAAAAATCTATAGTGGTCAAAATGCTAAAATGCGATGACAGCATCCTATTAAATGTTACTTTTTCTTATGCAGGAATGATGAGCTCCCTGAGCAGTCAGATGCAAAGGTGAAAGTGGGTAAGAAGAGGAGGGATCGGTTGAAGAATGCCGAGATGGAGAAAGAGGAGAAAGAAGTTGAGAAAGAGGAAGTCGAGGGAACTGAGTCTAATCAGGAAGCAGTCAACACGGCAGATAGTATAGCAGCAGAAGCTTTGAGAGAGACCGTGGTTAAGGAGGAAGAGGAGGATGATGCGGAGTTCCTGGTACCCAAGAAAAAGATAAAAGTGGACAAGATCACTGATAAATATGCAAGCGGAGAGGCTTCCAAAGAGGAGCCCAGGACTGAAAAACCTAAATGGCCAAAGAAGAAAAACAGGCGTCCAGGTGGACGACTCCTGTCTAGCTCTTTGAAGGTGAAGCTGGGAGGCAGAGAGTTTAGCAGACAGAGACTGAGAGCTTATGGCCTGAATCCCAAGAGGCTGCATTTCAGAGAATTCTACAGGCAGAAACGAAAAGAAAGAGAACAGAAAGAAAAGCTGAAGAACAAAGCCAAGAGTGCTTGAGAACTAATATATTGGACTGATGAAGTCGATTAGGGACTAACATTTTATTGTCTGTGGCACCATCAATTAAAAAAATGTTTTGATTGGCAAATAAGAATCGGTGCACACTGATGTGCAGTTATTAAAGAACTCCATGTAGGGTTATATAAATGGTAAATTGCTGATGTATTAATATATATGACATTTTTATAAACTTTTATTTCAAATTGGGACCTATTTTTTGCTTGTAAGTGAACATAGACATTTATGCAATAAGTTTATACATTGGATCATTCTGGCATTACTTTCTGTAACATTTAGTGCACATTTAGTCTCTCCAAATAGTCCCCCCTGAATTGCACCAGATTTTTCCCTCTTTTCTCCCCTCACTTCTCACAAAAGAATCAACAAAGCCTGTCATTTGGCCAGGGATGCTAGAACTTTTGCATACCTCTACAGTTATTGTGTGTTGAAGTCCATAAACCTGTTCATGAGAAGCTTAAACTGTGTGGTTGTATATTTAGCTGATTTGTGGTGCTAATGACCCCCAGGATGATAAAAGAAATGGGATCATTATCTCCTGGGATCATGGGTATCTCCTGACACTCGAAGAACATGGCCGCTACATCATAGAAGGCTGTTCCAAAGGAAAGGACCCTTTGTATGCAGTCTAGAAATGCAGCTTAGGTTCAGCGTGATTTTGAGGATGCAATTGATTGTTTACACAACTTCTTTATTAGTGTTTAAATCAGAAACTAAGCAATATGGCAGGACACCGTGAATGTCTTTCTATACCTCATTACTCATCTAGTCAGTCATACTCAGTAAGGTAGAGTTTTGTCTGTAGTCATTACATTAGTGGTATGACAGTCCAGTGTAGTGGTATACGGACACCAGTATATAAAAAACCTAACTTGACTAAATTTGTCTTTGTAGTATGTAGTTTAACAGTACTGTGTAACAAAGTAGTAGAACTAATTATGTCAATTAGGCATGGCACAACCCTACCATGATGACACAAAATGTGGTCATGGGACTGATTATTAAAAAGTCCATCTCTACACCGAAAAGAATTAGGCAGTTGGGCTGAGTAATGGGCAGTAAAGTGGGTGAAATACCTTCAAAAAAATAAAAAAAACAAGGGACTGTAATTACACTGTTGAGTGTTTTGATTGTGTTGAAACCTGGCTCAATCCAGAAGGAACGGTAAGGTACTGGCAAACTGCATGTGAGCCAAAAGTGGCCCATACATAGTCAAGTCAAATTTATTCACATAGAGCTTTTTTACAACAGATGTAGTCATAAAGCAGCTTTACAAAAAATCCGGGTCCATGCCCCAATGAGCAAGCCAAAGGTGACAGTGACGAGGAAAAACTTCCTCAGAGCAAGAGGAGGAAACCTCAAGATAAACCAAGACTCAAAAGGGGAACCCATCCTCTTCAGGTCGCAACAAACACAATAAGGATCAGAGTTCATAATTGTAGGCAATATTGAATTACAGAAGAACAGTGTTAGTAACTGTTAGATGGACTACAGTCTATTTGAACGAATAGGAGAAGGGTTGAGTGTTTTTGAGGCCGATGAAGAAATGTCTGATCAGCCTGTGATTAAATAGCAGGATCGTTGGATGGGTGCACAGGATGCAGGTGAGGCCCCCTCACAGCACAAGACCAGGAGAAGCTTCATGGTAGACAAACTGGTCAGCAATGCAGGAAGGCAGTGGCACCCAGCTGAGGCAGATGAAGCAGAGGCATAAATAAAAACTCATATAGCCCACATGTTCCAAAACAGATCTGGTTCACTTCTGGCACTTCTGTTCTCTTCTGACCATAATCTTGTAACCGGGCGTGGGTTGCAAGTGTTATCAGTCCATGTGGCATGTGGGCCAGATTTGGCCCAGAACAATTNCCCGCCCCGCTGGCGAGGATTGATACGGGTGATTGACACGAAGCCTCCTCGTTCTGACAAGTGTCGTTGAAATAAATAAATAAATAAAACTGTAAAACGAAACGTTAGACAGAATTTTATCATGAAATACAAATAAAAAATACAAATAATCACATTACAATATATATATATATGGAAAAGCTGTGAGTGCACCTTGCGGTAGCATAGCGGTAAGCTTAGTATTTGGCCATGTAGCTGCTGTGTGGTGTGCTGTTTTTTTTTT